>JBDJHY010489116.1:0-17299 GCA_039654485.1 Withania somnifera | reverse complement strand
ATATATATAACCAGTTAACATCAGTAACTAAATGAAATAATAAGTAAAGAAAAATCTCACGGCCTCTTATATGATCAAGAGATACAAACAAGTGATGTAAACCCTTCGACCTCCCATACTATTAGTGAGTACAATCAGGAAACAACACTCAAGAGTAGAAAATGTACAATGATATAGCAACAGTAAAGTACTGTATGCTCCCCCTACGAACCCGCAAGCCCATCACGTAGGACCCATGTAAGGCTGCAAGCCGTATACCGTTACTCCCCCTTATAACCCTCATTTGGTCATCCACAAGCCCAAATTAGCAAGGACCATGGAGACCACAACCCAATACAACTCATAAAATAAACTGTATCCGGACCTCTAATGAGTCTATATCAGAATCAAGTATCAATGACCATGCCTAACCGCAACCGGTTCTGAAGTTTGAATAAATATCAATGTCTAGCTATTGGACGCAATCAAGTCTAGTAGTACCTCAAAACAGTGATTACATCTTCATTGTTCCTTTTTATCATTAAAAACTGGTAAAAAACATCATTAATACTTATTTTAATCTCATAATACAGAAAAAGGAGACCACAAATCCATGCAAGATTTCAAAATCAATAATGTTGGGTTCTTGGCCATAAAATAGTAAAAACCAATTCATAAAACTAGTTTAACGATAATAATATGCTCAACTACAAATAATATGTCAAATAAGTCCTGTCAGCCCTGCACACGCATCTATACTTACAACAATATATCTAGGACTCGCGGATATTCCTAATAATTCCACCATCTATGTTCCAGAGTCAATAAAGACCATGCAGGGTCATAAGATAATCTACAATCGCGAAAGCAACACCAAAGCAGAACCAAAAAGCCGGCAGGGTTAGGGACAGCAAACCTAAAAGACCTACCCAAGGATGACTAATTACTACAATTATTTTCCACATAAACCAAGTCAAAGATTGGTAAGTCATAGCCTACCTGAAGTCCAATGATAAGATAGTAAATACTAGTAGAAAATAGCCTAGACAATTCCAAAAATACATCAACGAACCCGAACAATCACAAAAATAGAAAAATAATAATCTATACGTTAATACGATTCAAATGATACTCATAAAGGAATAATTTTAGCTAAGGTCATATCCGAGTCAAACAAGCCTACGGGCTTGTGAACCCAAACTGGAGATAAGACGAGCAAGAATTAAGCTAAAATCAATGGATTAAAGTGAAGAACCAACTTTGAGAATTTGAGAAATTTTGGATGAAACTTGGTGAAATTTAAGTGAAAACTTACCAATAATTAAAGAATAATCGAAGAAACATTATTTTCAAATTCACCCGGTATCACATGCAAAACTCCAAGGATTGAAAATGGTGGATTTTGAGCTTTGAAAGTGAAAAGATGACGAAGAATGAAAGAAAAACGAATTTTGAATAAGGTTAAAATAAGGAAATATCTCTTTCCTTGGACCGATGATTTATTTGATCAATTATAGGGTTACATGATATTTTCTAAGATTGATTTAAGGTCTAGTTATTATCAGCTAAAGATTAGAACTTCAAATATCTCTAGGAAATCTTATTGGATTGGTATGGTCATTATGAGTTCTTGTGTATGTCCTTTAGGTTAACTAATTCCCCAAAATCATTTATAGAGCTAATGAATGGTTGTTTTAGGCCTTATCTTAATTTATTCATGACTATGTTTATTAATAATATAATAGCATACTCGAGGAGTGAGTAGATCACGGTCAATATCTAATGATTGTGCTTCAGAGATTGTAAAAGAAAAAACATATGCTAAATATTTTAAATGTGAATTTTGGAATAACTCTATGACATTCTTGGGACATCTAGTGTCTAAGGAAGATATTATGGTTGATCCGGCCAACAGTGAGGAAGTTAGAGGTTGGATGAGACCTATTTCTCTTACTAAGACTCATAATTTTGTGGGTTTGGTTGGTCAGTATCTGAGGTTTGTTAAAAGATTCCATTATAGCCCCATTGACTAGATTGAATCAGAAGAATCTACATTTCCAATGGTCTAATGAATGTGAGGAAAGTTATTAAAAGCTTAAGAGGTTTTGACTTCGTCTTCTATTTTGACCTTACGCATTAAAGGTGAGCCTTTAATCCTATATTGTGATGCTTTTAGAGTTGGATTGGATAGAGTATTGATGCAAAAAGGTAGAGTGATAGCTTATTATTTAAGGTAATTAAAGACTCAAGAGAAGAATTATCCAACCTTGACTAAAAGTTGGCGGTTGTGGTGTTGGTGTTGAATTTATGGTGTCTTTATTTGTATACGGTTCACTGTGAGGTGTTCACTAATTATAAAATAATTTAGTACATCTTTAGCTAGAGGGATCTTAACTTGTGGTAGAATAGATGGATTTAGTTTTTAAAATACTAATGCACGACCATTTTGTACCATCATGATGAAGCTAATGTGGTCGAGAATGCATTAAGTAGGAAATTACCTAGCATTGGGAGTCTTGATTTGATTCAAGTAAAGGACCGATCATTGGCTAGGGAGGTTTAGAGTTTAGTCAACAATCTTGTTTTTTGAAGATTCTAGATAATGGTGGGATTATTTCTTTTATGGACGCTTGTTCTTATTTGATGGAACAAATTAGGAAAAGTCAGTTTGAGGATGAGAAATTATTTATCATTCAAGATAAGGCATTGAGAGGTAAAGCAAAGGAATTCTTACTTGATCCCGAGGATGTTTTGAGGATTAGAGGTAGGATTTGTATACCAAAGATAGGTGAATTGACTAAATTAATCTTAAGGAGGCATATTTCTTGAGGCATTCTATTCACCCAGGTGCTACTATGATGTATGACAACTTAAGTTAGCATTAATGGTGGTGTGGAATAAAGAGCAACATATTAGAGTTCGTAGCCAAATGTTTAAATTGCTAGTGGGTTAATTTGAGCATTAGAGATATGGTGTTTTATCTCTAAGGATGCCCATTTGGAAGTGGGAGCATATTAGTATGGACATTATAGTGGGTTTGCCAACTACCCTGGGTCGTTTTGATTCAATTTGGGTGATTATTGATCGGTTGACAAAGTCTGCTCACTTCATTCTATTAAAATGATTTATAATGCTCTACATTCTCTAGATAGTTCATTTTCATGGTATTCCTCTATTCATTATTTCTGATTAAGGTTCCTTTATTTTTGTTAGGCCTTGCATCATGATTTGGATAGTCAGTTGGATATGAGTATGACTTTTCATCCACAGTCAAACGGCCAGTTCGAGCAAATAATTCAAGTATTGGATGATATGCTTGGGGCATGCATAATTTATTTTTGGAGTCGTTGGGATAAGAATTTTCCTTTAGCATAGTTTCTAAAACAAAAATTATCATTTTAGCATCCAAATGACTCTTTTTAAGGCTTTGTATGGTAAGAGGTGTACATCTCTGATTGATTGGTTTGTTATTTTTAAGGTGAGGTCCCTAGATACAGATTTGCTACTTGATGCTATAGAGTAGGTTTGAGTCATTCAGAGTAGATTAATGACAACTCAGAGTAGGCAAAAGAGTTATGTTGAAAAGAGATTTCGAGCGTTATAATTCATGGAGGGAGACAATATATTTCTTAAAGTATCGCCTATGAAGGGTGTGTTAATATTTAGGAATAAGAGAAATCTTATCCCTAGGTTTATTGGGCCATTTGAGATTTTGATGCATGTTGGAGAGATAGAATACGAGTTAGCCTGCCACCTAGTCTATCTGTCGTTCATCTTATTTTTTATGTTTTCATGCTAAGGAAGTATGTTCCCAATTATTCTAATGTGATTCAGCTTGATTCGATGACTTTGGATCCAAATTTGACCTTTGGGGAGGAGCCTGTGCCTATTTGGATAGACAAGATTATAAGTTGAGGACTAAGGAAATTTCTTTAGTGAAAGTTCAGCGGAAGCACTGACCGTTAAGGAGGCTACTTGAGAGATCAAGTATGATATACATACTAGATATTCCCAGCTTTTTAGGCTTCAGGTACCTTGTTTTCCTTTATGTTCTAGGACAACCGTGATTTTTAGTGGTAGATGATGTAATGATCCTCATGGTCATTTTTAATTTTCTTGAAAATTTACTATATATCCCTTCCCGGTAGTTCTCCCCGGATAACATCTGGTCAATTTATGTGGTTAGTTTGAAGACTAAAGGGAAAAGTTGTGAGTTTTGAGGATTTTTTATCTTAATAGATTTCAAGTTGAAATGATTGACTTTAGTCAGCATTTGGAGTTATGAATCTCAAAATGAAAATTCACAAGTTCCATCAGCTTAAAAATGTGGAAATTAGTCTAGGAAGGTTTTCGTTTTCAGTTCTAGTCTTTTTGTGGTGAATTTAGGCCATTAGTCAAGATAAAGTGGAAGTTTGTCAAAATTTGAGTTTTGAATGCTTCAATTCAAATTTTGTCAATTCTGTTTGATTTGGGAGGTGGTTTTTTTGTCTAGGAGAATGTCAGAATATTTTTTTGGTGGTCCCAACGGTATTTTGGTTATTTAAAGGAAAGTTTCATTTTAAATGAGTTGTGATAGATACTGGATCAATGAGATCTTAGATATGCATTACGATAGTTCAAATGGGTCTGAAACATCAAATTTAATGGGTAGCTTATCTGGTTTGTGTAATGAGATTTGTAACGAATTCCAAAGGTCTAATCAGAAAGTTCTACTCTTGGTTTCTACTATTTTCAGCTACATCTGGTGCAACCATCGTTGTTCATATCAATCTCGACATTCCTGACTACGATTGTTTAGATCTTGGAATTCTTGCATCGTGATCGCGTGGAGATTCTTTGCGATTGCATTATTTTTCTTTTCTAGTCACCACAATTGTGTGCTATGTGACACAATCACGTAGGTCTGTGTATATGCGGGTCTAGAAAACTCATTGTGATCATGTTGCTTAAGGCCGCGATCACGTAGTTATGTTGCGAACAGTGATTTCAAACCCCCATATGTGTTTTCTTCTCTATTATTTTTATTTTTTGACCTTACAAGCAATAATGAGATATTTCAAAAGATAGATTTTGAGATAAAACTCTTGGGTAAATTTTTTAATCATTGATTATTCATTACCCATTAATCATTTTATTATTTTAACATCAATCTTGATTTTTCAAAATTGAAATTTTAGAATTTTTGGAGAAAATTTTGAATTGATTATTTTAGTTTTGCTGTTTTCAACTATATTTCATATTTGAGATCTCAAATTATGAGTAACGTATTTTTTTTTTAAAAAAAATAGATTTATCCTTATGCCTCAGTTTTGACTTTTTAGAGCAATTCTTGGATCCAATTTAGAAAATAATAATATGAGTATCATTGTCATATTTTCTCATAGGTAATCAGTATTTGAATAGGCTTCGCAGCTTCCAAGGTGTTGAGGAAAAAGCAAGATCAAATTTGATTTTTTCAGTTTTTAGGCAAGTGAAAGTTCTCGACTCTTCTACAAAGTATCTTTGGTATATATGTGTTAGTTGCTAGTAATTGGGTGTATGGGGAATACTAGAAGTGTTCATGTTGGTGAAATGACGAGTGTTCACTTGGACACTAGAGTCAAGCATGCGAGGTTAAAACAAATGAACAAAAATGGCTATAAACTCTTTGGTTATTTTTTTTTCTCTATTGAGTAAATAAGGTCATATACACTTAATTGACTCTTTATTGGATATTTATACCTGTGTGTGAGGTTTAGTTGACTTGGACTGATATTTTAATTGATATTTTATTCGTGTGAGGGTCTTTATTTGACTTGAGTAGTTAAATTATTGAGTTATGCCTGTACGGGGGCTTTTTTAATTTACTTTCATTGTTAGTGGAACATTCCATAATCCATATTATATTATTTATCTGTTATTGAATTTTGAACCTCTGAAATAGAATTGAGGCACCTGGAGTATAATGATATGTGATATGAAAGAATAGGTCTGGGTGCAATTTCGGACATTGTCATGATATATATATATAAATAAAAAACACAAAGAGGATATGATATGATAAGACCCGAGGGAAATAGTTTCATGAATATGTTTATTTTAGAGGGTCGAAGACTGCCTAGTTAAAATACATGGCTTAGCTAGCCCCCGTGGGTCCTAACTATCCAGATATTAGAAGTGGGTATGTGATCATTAGGACAGACATGAATCATGCTACTTAAAATCACATCACATTGCATTGCATACACATTGACTGATGCATGTGATTGATTTATCCATTACATTTGGTTGATTATATTTGTTAACATGTTGGATGATCTAGCTGTTTACTCTTGACTCCTATATTTCTTTCATTTGCTGACCTTGTTACCATGCTAATTGAATACTTACTTGTATAAACATGATCCTTACCTTGTTTACTTTGCCAATGTAACTTTCTACGGTTGATGAATGCCTCTGCTTGTTTGATACTCCTAATTATTTCATTCCATTTAATTGACTACACTTGATAGATATTATTTATCGGTTCCTTAATTAGTATTGTTATCAAATTACCCTTTTCTCATTATTGGATTGTATTATTAGTCTAAAGTGACACATGTTAATAAGGTTAATGGACTTGATTTTATAGCCTTGATAATGATTTATATTGAAAAAGGTTGGTAATTGATGATGATTGATTTGAGAAAAATTTGATTATCAATAATGAATTAAGAAAGATGGATAAACTACAATTTTAATGAAAAGGTGTAACGACCTTCGAAATTATTTTCATATTTTTGTCACTTCCTTGCATTTAGAGCATTTTTATAACCTCCCTAAGTTATTTATGACTTGTTGGGATTGTTAGGTTAGGTCCTCAACGTTGTCGTGGTGTAATTTCCTTGAAATTAAGCCCTTTTCAAGACTTAAATGGTTCATATGATTCTTAATGTCATTTTCATCGTTTTAATTATGTTCGAAATATCTTTTGCATAAAAGATTTCATATATCGGTCGATGAATTCGGACCCCGATTTCATTTAACCTTTAGGGCAATTGCTCCAGGGGAGCGCGATCGCGCCAAGTCCAGGATCTTTGTTCTTTTGCATGATCGAGGTGTCGCCTTCAGCGGGATCGTTCCACCGTCAGCTAGAGCATATAAAAACAGTTCTGCAGTTATTTTCTTCATTTTTCATTAGTTCCAAGCAAAAATCTCCCTCCCCCAAGTTTATATTTGGCCCCTTGAAGTGTTATATTATAGTTTTGATCCATAGAAACGTGTTTCCATGACTCTACTCCTAATTCTATCGGGTAAATTCATGTTTTCGCTTTTATTATAGTGTTTTCCATTGAATATAAACTTTTAGGGCTTATATCTTTTGATTCTACCATCAAAATTAGCTCTATTTTATATCGTATAATGTACGAGTTGTTCTCTATGCATAGGTATAAATATTATCAGTTTCTGAGCTATTAGGTTTTACGGACCCGATTTTAGCGGGGACTTTGATCCCACTATCTATATAGAAATATGGATCTTGTTTTACTCATATTGACACAGTGGTTATATTTTTTCTAGTCTTGTGTAATTTGAAGCTTCATACATGACTTTGGACATTTGCAACATGCTTCTCGAGTATATCATCGGAATCTAGGTAGGCTACGATTTACTTTCTTCAGATTGGATACTAGTATAGTAATGTATGGTAAAGCGCCAACTCAGGACTGGGATTCTTATTCGGGGCCCAATATGCTTATTTATCCTTTGACTACTTATCCTTGGGATGTATTGCCTTGCCCGCGTGTTTCTGGGAGAGGAGTAACACATTTGCTGCATATTGTCATACTTGGACTCTAGAAATAGTGAGGTAGGGGAGGGGATTAAACTAATGTTCAGAGCTTAGCAGTTATCGCCGTATAGTTTGGTGGCTATAGAGCTGATCTAGGTAGGTTGATTATTTGTGTTTTGTCTAAAATATTGTGTATGATTGAGACATGGGTGGCCTCTGGGACATAGTTAGTAAGGTACAACTATGCTGGACACTCCGCTGCCTTACATGGTGACCTTGTACTTAGCTAGTCATAGCTATGCTGATAGTAACTTCCTTCAGTCATGTTGTTATACCTAGACGGAAACGGCTATGCTGGGTAGTTAGAAGTCTAGAGTGGTGATATTTTGGCCCTGATCTGGTATGAGTCTAGAGGTATAGGGGTGTTTGGTTGAGCTATGATAGATTTATAGTTTTCTCTATATATATGTGTACTTGGGCCAGTGGGCATTTGTGGCACATCTGGTGTGGCTTGACGGGGTTCGGGATCATGGTGGGACTAGGATAGACTATGTTTCGTTCCAGAGCTTGGCATCATTTGATGGTTCATACAAAGGTATTGATGAGAAATGGGTTCCATGTTGTATATGTGTGATTGGTGTCTGTGCCTATGAGCGGTACGATGCTATTTTACCCCACCATTTGAGACGTCCCCTTGTTAGTTCCATGATCTAGGATACTACTTGTGTGACGACAGTGGGAATCTTGCTATGATGTGCATTGTGCCTATATAACGATACCTAGGCTTATCTTAGATACGACATACGGATTGAGCCCTAGAATTGACACTTTTGCCTTAATGACTATGCTACTGGTGGGCTGGTACGGGGTTTTTCATGCGAGTTCAATTCCCTCCAAGGACCCTACCAATCAGGTTCATTATGCTTGGAACATGATGCATATACTAGGGGAGGGATCTACTGGGGAGTAGTGATATATGGTTCGAGTCCTCCACGGTCCTTCTCGCTTTGGGATTATCCCAGACAAAGAGCATGTCAACTTTTGATTTTAGCATATGGGGTTCAAGTCCTCTGTAGGTCCTTTTTGATTCGGGACTATCCCAGAGAGGGAGCATTCCGGCCCTTCTATACATGGTATGCAGTTCGAGTCATTTATGGGTTCCTCTGGATTTAGAACCATCCCAGAGAGGGAACATACTGGTAATTATATGCACTGCTTCTATAGCCCTCTTGACTTGGGATTATCCCAGAGAGGAAAAATATCAAATCCCCATTTTTCAATATGGTTGACTACTTTCCTTACCGCCATTATTGCTATATCAGTAGCTAAATTACCGATGCTGGCTATAATCTATCAGGTCTTATTTGCATTGGTTACGTTGGGACCACAAGTACGCATCGTATTGGACATAATTTTCTTGTGACCGAGGTAGCGTCTATGTGACCTACCCAGTTAGGGGACCCTCTTCACTTGTTAGTTGATACCTTGTATATTGATAACTATTACCCTATTTTTGCACTTATTGGACACTACCGTAGTTGCCCTTCAGGGTTATTTATTATGTCTCATCATTTTACTTACTTTTATCTGTATTTACCTTATCTATACATACTAATGCCCGGTTGGTCTATGATGCATATTGGGTACCCATTGTTTGGTACTCATACTACACTTCTATATAAGATGTGGGTACTAGTACGATTTTTTCGACGGATGTGATCGAGCGTAGTAACTGATACTTTCTAGAGATTTGGTGAGCAGTTGGCATCCTGGCTGGCTGGTTTTCCTTTCAATATTGGGTCTATCCTAGTTGATCTTTGGATAGATATTCTTTTTTAGTTACCCTATTAGGGGTTGTATGTGTGTATTCATGTATATAGATGTTCTACAGCCATGACGCTGGTCTTGGGGGTTATTTTGTGCTCGGTTTATATTTCTAAATTCCTGTATGTTGTCCTTCTTTTCTTTCTCTGCTTTTCTCCTTCTGTTTGTTTTTGGGTTCTTCTTACTGTCCCACTGTTATTTGCTCTAGGCCAGGGTGAGGCTTGTCTACAAAAGAAAAATTTAGATACCATCGCAACTCGATTTTAGGATGTAAAAAAGGTAAAGAATATGAGATACACTTATGTAGTGTTTTCTTTACCTTGGCCTATTTATTTTAGAATCCATCCCATGAATCCATTCTTCGACTTACAGGATGTACCCTTTGCACTACGAGTGGCCTTATGTGTTTAGTACTGAATGGGGCATTAGAACTCATTCATAATTTAGTTGCTGATCGGTGGGATTCTTCTATGAGTCATAAATTGACCCGATAAGGGAGGCTTGTACCTGAAAAGGTCAAGGGTGAGATTGTGGTACTTGATATTGATTCAAATTGAGTTTACTTTGATGTTATGCTCACTCTATTGAGGTGCCTTGTGATCCTTTCTTTTGATATTTCATCGGTTGGTTTTGAGATCAGTTACTGTTGGGTTTTCTGATTACGTGATATTATTGTTAAAAACCTCCCTATGCCATATATTTGTTTTTATGATATTTCAATTGGGTATATTATCTGGTTGCGGTTATTGGAGGTTCAATAGGTGTATTAGGGTTTTAGGTACTCGTCATCAGTTTGTTTTAGTAGCAGCTGAGGATACTTCCTGAATACCTATTTCTTTTTTGTACTCGCCATTGTTGTTTCTATTTTTCGTGTAGGCTTTGAGCCTGGCACTTCCTAATTTGCTCTTCCATCTTCAGAGCCAAAGGTTTAGTCTGGAGATTTCTGAGGTATCTTCTAGTTGTCCAGCAGATATCATGGACTCCTTTTATCCCTTTTTCTTTTATTCTACTTGAGGATTCAAAAAATTGTGAGACTGATATACATTTATTTCAGATCATATATTATTACTCTGTAGTATCTATATAGTGACTGGATTTTAGGAATGGTAGTCTAGTTTAATTTGTTTTGGTATTGGACCTTCTGTCTTCCCGCTTACTCTATTTAATTTTGCCTTCATCCTTATAGATGTTGATTAGGCTTACCTGTCTAGGTCAGTTTGGATAAGTGCCATTACAACTGGTTTTTCGTTCGTGATAGTTTTGCTTGAATAGTACACTGAATGAAATATTTTTCCCTTGTTTGTCCAAGTATGACTCTAACAGTAACCTCGTTTTCACCACAAATTAGCTCAAAAGGTTATGACCAATCGAGTGCCACTGTGATAGGAGTAGTTGTGAGTTTATCCTCCAAACATTTAAAGGCTTTCATATATTCATTATTGAATTCAAACTTGGACTCCTTCTCCAAGAGCTTACATAAGGATGAGTAGTTTTTGAGAAATATTTCACAAACCTCTGATAGAACACTAAACGCCCAAGGAAACTTCTAATCCCCCTTTATGGATGTCGGAGGTTGCAACTTGGAGATCACTTTAATTTTTTCTTGATCCAATTGAATGCCTTTTTCAAAAACTGTGCCCCAAGATAATTCCTCATTTGACCATAAAATGTCACTTCACCCAATTAAGTATAAGGTTTATCTCCTAAGATCTCTTCAGTACATTAGCCAAGTGCTTCAAACATTGCTCAAAAGAATCTCCAGCCCTGATCTCGATTGAATCCTCTACCATGTCCAAAAATATGGACATTATATATTTTTTTAATGTGTCCGAGGCATTACAAAAACCAAACAACGTCATTTTGAAGGTAAAGTTCCCTTAGGGACATGTAAATGTGTCTTCTCTTGGTTTTTCGATACAATGCGGATTTGGTTGTATTCGAAACATCTATCAAGAAAGCAATAAAAAGCCTTTCCCATCAAGCAGTTAATCCCCGAACAAGAGAGGAAAGGGATCCTTCCTATTCCATGAATTCAACTTTCTATAGTCCATACATACTCTCTATCTAGTATCGGGCTTAGTGGCAATCAATTCATCATTAGCATTTAGCACCACTATTATTTTGCCTTTCTTTGACACATATTGCAATGGATTCACCTATTTTTGGAGATTGGGTATCATTCCCGCATCAACCCACTTGGATTTCCTTATGCATAACTTCTTGTATCAACGGGTTGAAGTGCCTTTTATTTTTAATGGATGCCACACACCCCTTTTTAAGTTGGATCATGTAAGTGGATATTCCCGAGGGTATCCCAATTATATGCATTATGATCGACCTAATAGCTTGAATGTGCTTTATCAAAATTGAAAAGTATGATTTCAACTTAACACTCCATCAACCCAGATGAGATAATCACCAAAAGATATTTATTGGTACTAAGGTATGCCTAGAAAAAATGTACATTTAACTCCCGTTACTTGAAAAAATTAGTATAGACTAGTTCTTGAGAAAAATGAGTACGGGCCCTTACAATATCTCCCCCTTAGAATCATTCATCCTTGAATAAAGAATGGGGATGAAGAAATTCAACATGAGCTGAAAAGACTACGCTTGGAACTTTGCTAAAGACTGAATGTAAGATGAGCATGACTTATGTACTAATATTGGTGAAACTGACTACTGGTTAAGTCATGAACGTAGCTTCAAATTGATCAGGAACATGATTACAAGAAAATTATACATGTGTCTACTGTTTTTCTGAATGCCTCTAATAACATGAGAATAACTGGATAGAACATGTCTTTAGCTCATAAAAAATACTAGAACTAAAAGAAAACATAAAATAGACTAAGACATCCATAAGACTTCTTGGATGTTATCTGGGCCTTCGGGTCATAAGTACTCACCACAGTGAATCTGCTGAAAGGAGTATTCAAAGCTATTTGTGGGTGTGGGATGGATGACTTGAATCTACATGGTTAATGTATCCAAAAGAAGTGTGCGTCAATACTTATAGAATGTACTAAGTATGTTGGAGTAAAATGTAATGAGTTTGAACATATGGACAATAAAGAAAAATACTACATCAAAAATCAAGAGTTCCGAAATAGGAAACTGAATATATAAGTAATGGAGCTAAAATTGTATGCTGAAAACCCTAAAAACTAAAAATTTCAATAAATCATGAGGCGACTTGCTATGCTCACATTTAATTGAAATCAATTTGTAAAAACTATTCATCATGATGATACTAAACAAAAAATTCTTTACTTATGAAATAGAATAGTCATGAACTATGCTTAACAGACTATAAAACTAAAAGCTAAACATAAGTAGGAGTTTCTTCTAACTGACATCAACTATCATGCCTAGAGGTCAGTGTGCTAGCCCCTACACTGAATAAGAGGGGTCATAACCTGTTATAGTTAGAACCATAACTAGGGATCCAAAATACTAGGCCACAATGAGAAAATAAACAACCTACGTGGGCTAAGTAGTTATGGAACTTGGATTATCTGGAACCCGAGTTCTCTCAGTGCTAAATAATCCTCCCAAAATGTTGCTCATAACATAGGGATAATGTATATCCAATCAGAAAATCTATAAAGTTGAGCCTGAGCTCCATAATAAAGTCATGTCTATAATGTGATATTAAAATCATGATAACTGAAATCATCCCGAAAGATCATGCTAGCTTGTAGTGAGAAATCATAAGGTAAATAAATGTAGTTTTATCTAAGACTGAGATCAAAAGATCAAACCATACTGAGGGGTGTCATAACATAAATAAATACTAAGTTAAATACATGAAAACATATGTATTATTTCATAGATTGATGCAAGGTAGTGCTTAAATCATAAGAAACTGAAAAGGAATCAATAATCATAATTAGATAGGAACCCTAGATCACAAAATAGAGACCTTTGTATGAAAATCAAAACTTTTGGGCATGAGGATGAAAAGAGATCCCTATTGAACATCCAGATACCTGTTTAGATCATAAAATGGAGACCTTTGTCTGGAAACTAAAACTTTTAGGCATGAGGATGGAAAGATATCCCCTATTGAACACCCACATACCTGTTGTTGAAGACTTCAACTGAAAAACTGGAAGGAAGACTTAGATTCTTGTGCTTGAATATGAAGTACCCTAGTTCTACTACTGAGAATTTTTTTTTTGAATTTTTTGTAAGTCTAAGCATAAAATAATGGATATTTTTATAAGTGTGGGTATTTATATTAACCCATGAAATAGTTAAAATGTGGTAGTATTAGACTAGGATGAAAGGTACTTGACCAAAATACCCTTTATATAATATGGTTGAAAAATACTAGACAAGGTACGGTATGGACGATGATACAGTCCGCACTACCCTGGTATAGTATGTACCACCAACTGTATGAGGGGAGGGGGGTCTAAGGGATTTAGTATTGCTGGCGGTACAGTCTGTACCTTCCTCCGTACTGAAGGATTTTCTTAAGGCTACAACACAAACCCTGGTATGGTATGTACCATGTGTAGTTCGTACCACTCTGATAAATTCCTATGGTAAAATTTCTATGTAACTCTCTTTACCAAAAAATCTTAGTTTACACTAGTTCTTGAGCATAAAATGAGTATGGGGCTTTACACTTACTGATGAATGGATTTTATGGTAGGGACTCTATATAGATCAAATTTCTTTAGGTTGTGAGAATAAGAGCCCAATCTAGTCAAAGCGACTACAACCTCATCATAGTCTTCAATCTCCTCATATTCATAGTTCAACACATCACGGCCATGGTTTCTCCATAGTATTCCCCTTTTGGGGTTCAAGAAACTACATTATTAATATGGTCTATCACCTATAGGACTTAAAGGTCATCTAGTTACTTCATTAACTTGCTCACATTGAAGATCACTTCTTTATTGTTCATCCTAAACTTCAATTCACCACTTTTGACATCCACCAATGCCCTACCAGTAGCAAAGAAAGGTCTACTAAGAATAATAGGCACTTCAAAATAAACTTTGCAATTAAAGATGACAAAATCTACCAAAAGGATGTACCTATCAACCTTGTCTAACACATCATAAAGAATTCCAACCAGTCATTTGAATGAGTATTCCATCATCAATAAATTCATGGTAGTTGGTTTTGGTGTCCCCAACTTAGCTTCTTTAAAATGGAAAAGGGCATTGAGTTTATGTCACCCTAAGTTACACAAATCATTGGCGAATTGATTAACCCAATTGTACATGTAAGGGTAAATTCGCCTGGGTATTCCTTCTTTACTACTGAATTACTTAACTTGATTGCACTACAAATGCGTGATAAATCCACGGTTTCCAAGTCCATGGTTCTCTTTTTAGTGACTAAATCTGATATGAACTTTGCATACCCCAGCATTTGTAGCAAAGCATCAACCAAGGGAATATTAATAGATAAATTCTTAAGCGTGGCCAACAACTTTCTAAATTTCACATCCTCATTCTTTTTAAGCCTTTAAGGAAATAGAGATGGCCCTTTGGGACTACCATGGGAACTAAGGGAGTTTTTTCTTCCTTTACCTGTTTAAGCTCATCTTCATAATTATGTATTTCATTTTTGTAAACATTCTCAATTTCAACTAGTCGTTCATTATTTACCTTTTTGTCTTGAGAATCATTAACAACATTTTTGGTAACATCAATATTTTTCAAAGATTTAGAAACTCTGTTTCTCTTTGCATTAGTTCGTATCACCCCCTCATTCTTTGTAAATAGTTTTATCAACATCATCTTCTTCATACCTAAGAGTCTCCTGCTTCGAGTGATAATAGCCATGCAATGATCATTATTAATTTTAGGATTAACTATCGTGTCTCTTAAAGAGTACCCTTTTCCTTGGGTTAAAAGCACCAAGATTTGGCTCATTTGAGCCATATTTTCTTGATCAATGTAGAGTAGAAGGCCACCGTTTAACCCATATCCTTGATACCCTTATCCATAGCTTCAAATCAGTTGATAATCTTAGGTTATATTTCCTCTACTTTAGAACTTTCAGGGTCACTAATAGATGCATGGCTAGTATATTGGTATGGTCCTTTCGAGGGACATACTTGTTGTACCGCTCATGGTTCCCATGTTTTCATCCTTTATTTTGGTCTTTCCATCTATCATGCTCATTATTCCTCCAATTTCGATATGTGAGTAACTTCCCTCCACCTATCATCATGACCTCGATCACACCCCCCATTCTAAACTTAATTCTTGTATCCTTACTTGGGTCGAGAACCTGTCGTTTGATTCGACAATAAGTAGGCATCTTCTTTATATAAAAATCATTATCCTTATCATAATATTGACTTTCTCCATCTTTAGATGCAACGACTTTCACATTCTTTATAACCGAGTTCATGACGTATTTGGTAAGCGAATCAAGTTGAGTTATAAGTTTAGCTAATTTATCATCTAACCTTTCATCTTTGCTTTTTTTCTCACAAGAAATAGCAAAATAAGGAGCCTCGACATCCACTTCGGTTTCTCTAGTGTGCCAAGCCCTATTGGTCTTGGTTATTCTCTCAAGCAATCCCTTAGCAATACCGAATGATTGATATATTAAAGAGCCTTTAGCTAAGTTGTTAGCAAGTGCTTTGTTTGTAGGATACAATGCTCAGTAAAGGTCTTGCAACAACATGACATTTGATAAACCATATGTGGTTCATTAAAGCAAGGTCTTTTTAAAGCGCATCCAAGCCTTGTGCAACTCTTTAAGTTATTTTTGGATGAAGTTTATGATTTTATCTTGGAGTTGAAGCATGACTGATGGAGGAAAGAATCTTTCTAAGAAGGTTTGGTAAGATCATTCCATGAAGTGATGGATCCCTAAGGGATCTCTTCTAACCATATAGTATCCTCGCATTTTAGGGAGAGGGAAATCCTAGGACGGATGAATTCTTGATTAATGTTGATGATGTTGAAGGGTTCGCAAACCTGCACAAAGTTTTTGAGATGTTGAATGGCATCTTTATGGGGTTTCCCTTTGAATAATCCCTTCATTTGGAGAAAATTCAACATGAAGCTAGTGGTATGGAACACCGCATTACCTTTAGTAGGAGGAAAGCGAATGGCACTAGCTGATTGACAGAAGGTGTCACCTTCATCTTCATATTGCCCAATATAGGATGTGCTACCCCATATACTTATATTTTCGTTATATACCATTTAAAGATAGCCAAAATAAAGTTAATTATACAAAGTAAAATACAAGAGTATATCAGAGCACTAACAATGGAAATCTAAATTTCTATTCCCCAGCAACAAAAAATAATTTATAACTTCCAAACTTACTTGCAATTGATCGAAAATGAATGATCTTTACAGTTTCTTCTCTAACCTCTCATCTTCTTTATCAAACAATTTTTTGGGGTTTGAAAATCCTAATTTGCGTTAAAGCATGAAGAAATTACAGAAGCAAATAAATAATGCCCAAATGCATTCATTAACACTTCAACGTATACCCCTAAGAAGAAGGGGATTTAGCTACTCAAAAAATTAGAAGAAAAATTATACCAAAAATCTCATATTATGGATCCACCAAAGATGCACGCTATTAATAAATTTAGACTTCAAAGGATTCACCAAAACTATAATAATGATGGGTTTAGATGGGGGTACTTAATGCTAATAATAGTGGACTTCTAAAATAGTTTCAATGCACCTGAAAAGGATTAGTCCAAAATTCTTGAAAAATCTATAAAGAGCCCCCCACCCCCACACC
>JBDJHY010489115.1:15997-27777 GCA_039654485.1 Withania somnifera | reverse complement strand
ACAATATTTAAATGGGTGAAAATAAATAAAACTTGGCTTACAACCTTATAATAATCCCACACCACTATCCACACCATACAAGTACCTTACAAAAGACCAGTCTAAAAAAGAGCAAGCCTAGCCTCCCTACACACTGGTGAAATTCCATCAAACAGCACGCAACACCATCTTGGAGCTTTGAACAAGCTGGAATCCACTCAAAACTATCAAATCACATGTCTAAAGGTTAAAAGATGCAGTATAACACCCATATTTCCAAGTGCAATTTGGGTCAAAAAATGGACCAAAAAGGGGCCTGCGGGCCCCGCAAACTCAAAAAATAAGTAAAATTACTAGCATGAAGGTCTAATCTCAAGAAACTCATCGTTTGAGTTTGAGTTTAATTAGACCTCTGAAAGGCCCTCAATTGACAAGAAATGTTTTGCACAATTTAGAAAAAACATGCAATGTTAACCATACTAAAAATCAAGCAAGAACATACCTAAAGAATGAGGCAGAAGGCTCACAATATCACTCGTAGATCTAAAAATCACATAGCCCATCTAGAAACACGAAACTCTACTACAATTAACCCAAAACCCAAAATTACCATTAAAGCTCCAACTAAGAGCTTCCAAGAAAGATTAAGCTTTGCTATCTTGAAATAACGTTCTAGGATTCGATCCACAATACTTTACCTAGAAAGAATAAAATATTCCCCCTTTAAATCACTCAATAAAACACAAAAAACAGTAGATAATGGAGGAAATACGAAATTGGAATTGTTCGAAAAACTAGAAAATGGCCTAAAATGACCGAGCAGTGACTAATTTTTCTGTCAAAAGGATTGATAAAATAGCACCTGTAAATTTAGCATGACCCTATAGGTGACCAACTTATCATCTAACATGACTGATTAACAGGAGCCTCTAATTTATCTATCATCAATTTATCATTCAAAACTGGTAAAACGGTCAGAAACAATAAGAGTAAAAAAGTATTTTCAAGAACATAAAAAATGAGGCTTAGAATGTAAACTAATTCCATTTTTATCAAACCAAATATCCATATTGAATGTAAAACATATTTCGGATTTAAAGGAATTGATGAGACAACCATCAGTAATCATTTGAGTAAGTAGGAACACCAAAAAAACTTATTAAAAAGGGACAACTTCCTAACTCTCAACAATTAAACTCAAAATGATCCTAGAAACCCCCCCCCCCCAAAAAGCCCATAAATGGTTTAACTAGAACAAAATCAACATTTTAGAGTTGAATATAAGTGTCAAAATTCAAATCCGATACTTCGATCACCAAAATCCCACCCAAGCTCTAATATGAACTCCATTTAATCTTATTTATCGAAAGAAAAATCAATCTCACAACGAAAAACATGGGACATGAACAAAAGGTCTAACTCAAACAAGGTCGACCTATCAAAGATAATAGGATAGTAAGAATTCAAATCTATCATGACATAAATTTTAGGTCATAATGTCATCTACATCTTGTGCATGGACAAGCCTATACCTACAGCATGAGGATACACATAATGGGCCATAACCACTCAGAACCACCAACAAATAAATTACAGAAATATCTAACAATATAAGGTCAATAAATATATAAAGACCAAATCAAAAACCTGGTGTCAATTACATATTTAGCTACAATTCTAAGTATCCAAACAAGTGACATATATATACATAGACAAGTTCTTAGAAAGGTAATAATACAAAAGGCCTGCCAAGAAACAAAATACAACTTGCTACAAAAGCTGGAAACCACGAACAACTCAAATCCCAAAGCTCACTGTAGTCTCTGTAGGACAAGAATCTACCTAGAACGATCATGTCATCTCTGATGAACCCAATGGTATATACAAAAAAAAGTACAAAACTATAGTGTGAGTAGCGAAACATGGGTACACAGTAGGAATCATAGGCCGACCAGGAAAAAGTAATGTACAAGTAAAGTAGCAGTGAGGAAAGTAAAATAGTTCAATAAAAGCATGTAAGCATAATAGAACCAACTGTTCAACTAGAATGGTTAACAACTATTGAATCTAACTACTAATAAAGAAAGGATAACTATGGGGTATAATCAAGTAATCCTATGCATGACTATCAAAATATGCACACCAAACTATTGCATAGTACTGAGAAATGAATCAACGAAAGTGTACCTGAACTCCAGTTAGGTATACAAGTACCGAAACAACAATCAAAAGTAAAAGTAACTAATAAAGCATAAATATAAAAAAGTAAAGTACTAATATAACCCAAATGTTAGCTCATAAGACCACTGGGGTAAATATAAAAAAAGAGCATGAAAAACCTACCTGATACCCCATCCCACTGGTAGGTACACCAATACAATGAAGAACTGACCGTGACTCCTCCCTTAATCCTGAAAGGTATAACCAAAGAAAATAAAATGAATGCACGTGGGTGGCACAAGTTAAAAAAGACATAACGTCTGTGAACAGGGAGGCCACATCCCAGGAGGTTTACGCCTTAAAATCAATAATGAGGGTTGCATCCAAAGAAACACGCGGCTCATAATCATAGTGAGTGTCGCTCCTCATAATAAATAGTAGGGACCATGTCCCAGGAGGTCCGTGCCTCATTGTAAATAGTGTGAGTTGCCCCTCAGCAGGTCTGTACCCCATAATCAATAGTGGGGGATGCAAACTAGTAGGTCCATGCCTTATAATGCTAGATAGAACCCTACGACAAGAAAAAATATATACAGATTATACTCTAAAATAACGTCATGCCACCAGGTGGTCGTGGAATTTATATAAATCTAAGATAGGATACACTTTAAGTCTAAGATAGGATACACTTTAAGTTACTAATCTAGTAATTGCTTCAAAAAAAATTTTACCTGATAAAACTCCATTTCCCATATCCGTGGTTATTCCTTCGCTTAACCTTCCATAGATTATTAAGTAAAATGTATAAACGCAACATAATAATAGTAAACTATCACACATCACACTTGGATTGCCCAGAGGCCAAATGATAGGAACTCATCTCGCTCACTAAGTCTCGTCATGGCTCTACATAGCTACTAGGGTCTAAGATAGCCTGTGGCAAGGCCGGGACAGTCACAAATAATCCAACACCCTCTTCTTCCCTCTATGGGATTTGTAAAAATAAGTAAATGGGTGAAAATTCAATAAATCTGGGCTTATAACCTTATAACGATCCCACACCACTAGCCATACCATACAAGTACCGTACAATAGACCAGTCTAAAGAAGAGTAAGCCTGGCTTACCTGCACACATGTGAAAATCCTCAAACAGCACGTAACACCTGCTTGGAGCTTTGAACAGGCTGAAATCCACTCAAAACTATCAAATCACATATCCAGGGGTTAAAAGATAAAGTATAACACCTATATTTCCAAGTGGAATTTTGGTCAAAAAATGACCTAATACGGGCCTCTGGTCCCCGTAACCTTAAAAAAAAGTTAATTAGTAGCACGAAGGCCTAGTCTCAAGAAACTTGTGGTTTGAGTTTGAGCTTAATTATATCTCTGGAAGGTCCTCAATTGGCAATAAACATTTTGCATAATTTAGGAAAAACATGCAAGGTTAATCATACTAAAAATCGAGCAAGAGCGTACCTGATAAATGAGGCAGAAGACTCAGAGTATCACTCCTAGATCTTCAAACAACATATCCCAGCTTGAAACACGAAAATATGCTACAATTAGCCCAAAACCCAAATCACCATTAAAGCTCCAAGTAAGAGCTTCCAAGGAAGATTATGCTTAGTGATTTAGAAATAAGGTTCTAGGATTCGATCCATAATACTTTACCTTGAAAGAAAAAAAATTCCCCTTTAAATATCTCAAGAATACACTAAAAATAGTAGAAAATAGAGGAAATACAGAATGGGAAATGTTTGAAAAACTAGAAAATGGCTTATATCATGACCGAGCAGTGACTGATTTATCCATCAAAAGGATCGATAAATTGGTACCTAAATATTTTTTCACTAACCCTATAGGTGACCAACTAATCATTCAAAAGGACCGATTAATAGGAACCTCTGATTAATTTACCATCGACTTATCGGTCAAAATATTGGTAAAACAGTTCAGCACTGCAAGAGCAGAAAAAATTTTTCTAGAACATCAAAAATGAGTCTTAGAATTACACTGAGTCCAATTTCATCAAACCAAATATATATATATTGCATGTAAAACCTATTTCGAACTCAAAGGAATTTATGAGGCAACCATTAAGGGTCATTTGAGAAAGAATGAACCCCAAAAAACAGATTAAATAGGGCCAACTTCCTAACTTTCAATAAATACACTCAAAATGGGTTTGGAAACCCCCCAAAAGTGCACCAATGGTCAAACTAGAACAAAATCAACATTCTAGAGCTGAATTTAAGTGTCAAAATTCCCATCCGATGCTTTGATAAAAAAATCCCACCTAGGATCTAATATAAACTCCATTTAAGCTTATTTTTCATAAAAATATAAAACTCAGAATGAAAAACCTAGGACATGAATGACAGGTCCAATTCGAACAAGGTTGACATTTCAAAGCTAATTGGGGAGTCAGAATTCAAATATGACACTTTGGTCACCAAAATCTCACGAGTCAGAACTCAAATATGACACTTTGATCACCAAAATCTCACCCAAGCTCCAAAATGAACCTTATTTGAGCTGAATTTCAACAATTTAGCTCAAACTTAATAGGAATACTCTGGTACATGAACAAAAGGAACAACTAGCTAACCAGATTGTCATTATCCAATTCCTAGCATGTTTACTAAAAATTCACTCTCAAGTTCAACTCTTTTATGGTTAAGCTTTCAAAATAGGAAAATTGAGATACCAAGCTATAGAACTTATAGGGGACCAAACTAAAGGTCCAAGCAAGTAATAAATGACTTGGTGTAACTAAGAGAAACCTCTAAACATGAAAAAAAATGAAAAGGCAAGTAAATAAAAAATTGGGTTATAATAGGTAGTGCATAGATGTATTATGATTTTAGGCACCATTTTAGTGGTATATCATGAGGAAAGATAGAGAAAATTTTGTGTAATAGTGTTTGAAATGTCTGCAAGAAAAGATAAAGATTCACCATGCATCAGCTTTTGAAACTCCCTATTCCTTTGTCAAAGTGGGTGAGAACTACAATGGGTATTGTTTCAGGACGTCCTTACCCAACTTTAGATGATGATTGTATTTGGATCATTATGGATTGGTTGACCAAGTAATCATATTTCTTGATGAAACATTCATCTTAGGGTGCAAAGGATTTTGCTAAGTTATATGCCTGAGAGGTAGTTAGGCTTCACAGGGTGACAATTTCCATTTTATTTGATAGAGGAACATAGTTTACTTCTCAGTTGTTAGAGGAAAAAGAAGAGGGAGATGGGTACTCAGGTTGTCTTGAAAAAAACATTATGAGAGGACTATTTTGGTACATCAGGACTATTGAGGGCATGTGCCTTTCATTTTAGGGGTAAATAGGCTAGACATTTGGCATTGGAAGAGTTTTGTTATAATAACAGTTATCATTCCAGTATTTAGATGGCATTATTTAAGGTCTTGAATGGTAGGCATTGAAGATCTCCTATGGGTTTATTTTGTGGTAAAGAGACCTCACCCAGAGTTTATATTATCTTTGAGATACGGCTCATAGGGTCATCATTATTAAGGAATGACATCGAGCTCCTCAAAGAAGGATAAAGTCCTACACGAACTGTAGGCTTCAAAACCTACAGATTAGTGTTGGTAATAAGAGTCTTTCTTTTAGTTTCATTCATGAAGGGTAATATAAGATTTGGTAGGAAGCATAGCCTTTGCGATCACATAGAGAGTTGGAGATGTTTTCAACATATTTTCCCTACCTCTAGACATGACTTTCGTCCCTGAATGTCAATGAAAGAGTAGCACTTAAGGGCTCAAATAGTGATAGGTATCGGGCCCACATATCATGCTCTTTCACCCACGTAGCCTCCTTTAATGGTCGATGCTCTCAACAAAATATTTCTTAATATATGTCTCCTCACATCTGTGTCTATAATTTCCTCGGGCTTTTCAACATAAATCGGTATGTAATCTATCTACACAAATTGTTGGTAAAGCACATAGGCTGGGTTAGGTATATACCAGTAAAGTATCAATCGATATGTCTAACTCTTTTTTTGATCTCATATGGCTCAATAAACCTGAGGCTAATCCTTCCTTGCCTACAAAACCCCTCAATAGGAGACACTCAAAGAAAAATCCAGTCGTCAACATTGAACACTAGCAGTTGAAGCGTACGATCCGCGTAGGAATTTTTCCTACTATGCGCACAGGACTTATATCAAAACCTATATTTCAAGTTATGATGTCGTCTACATCTCGTCCATAGACAATCCTATCCATATAGCATGAAGATACATGTAAAGGGCCATAACTACTCATAACCACCAACAAATAAAATACTAAAAATCAAAAACCTGGTGTCAATTACATACGGATCTACAAGTCTAAGTATAAAAAAAGTGACATACAGATACATAGACAAGCTTTTATGAAGGTAATAATACAAAAGGTTTACCATGAAGCAAAATACAACATGCTACAAAAGCAGGAAACCACGATCAACAAAAATCCTAAAGCTCACCGTAGTCTCCGTAGGACAATAATCTACCCAGCACGATCATGTCGTTTATAATGACACCTACTGGTATCTACACCATAAAAATGATACAGAAGTGCAGTATGAGTACCAAAACATGGGTACACAGTAGGAATCATACACCGACTAGAAAAAGCAAAGTACAAGTAAAAGGGCGACGAGGAAAGTAAAATAGGTCAATAAGAGCAATTAAGCATCATTGAACTAACTACAGAACCAGAGTGGTTAACAAGTACAGATACAAACTACTAATACAAAAGGGATAAATATGGGCTATAATCAAGTAAGCCTATGCATGACTGTCGAAATATGCACACCAAACTATTGTATATTACTGAGAAATGAATCAACAAAAGCATACCTGAACTCCAGTTAGGTATAAAAGTACGAAACAATAGTCGAAGGTAAAAGAAACTAATAAAGTGTAAATATAAAAAAGTAAAGAACTAATATAACCCAAATGGAATCCCATAAGACCACCGGGGTACAGATAGAAAGAAAGCATGAAAAACCTACCTGATGCCCCATCCCACTGGTAGGTACACCAATACAAGAAAGAACTCACAATGACTCCTCCCATAAGCCCGAAAAGTACAACTAATGGAAATAGCATTAATGTACCAAGGTGGTATAGGTAAAAAGACATTGTATCTATGAAAAGGGAGGCCGCATCACAGGTGGTTTATGCCTTAATATCAATAGTAAGGGTCGTGCCCCAAGAGGTTCGTGATTCATAATCATAGTAAGGGTCGCTCCTCATAATCAATAGTGGGGGTTGTGACCTAGGAGGTCCATTACTCATATTTAATAGTGGGGGTCACGCCTGAAGAGTTTTGCCCGCATTGTTAAAAATAAAGACCGCTACCCAGGAGGTTCTTGTCTCATAGTCAATAGTATGGGTTGCCCCTCAGCAAGACTGCATCTCATTATCAATAGTGGGTGATGGGTCCCAGGAGGTCCGCGACTTATATTGCCATATAGAACCCTACGAGAATAAAAAATTTATACCAATTATAATCTGGAAATAACGTCATACCACTAGGTGGTCATGGAATTTATATACATATAAGTTAGGAAACCACTTTTAGTTACTAACATAGTAAATCCTTCAAGTTTTTGTTATGCCTGATAAAAATCCCTTTCTTATATCTGTGGTTGCGCCTTCGCTTAACCTACCATAGATCAATAAGTAAAATGCATACACTTAATATAATGATGGTAAAAGATCACACAACACACTAGAATTGGCTAGAGGCCACATGATAGGAACTCATCTTGCTAATCGAGTCTTGTCATGGCTCTACATAGCCACTAGGGACGAAGGCCGCCTGTGGCAAGTCTGGGACACCCACACTTAATCCAACACCCTTTACGTCTGTCCATAAGATTTATATAAATAACTAAATGGGTATAAAATTAATAAATCCTGGCTTACAACCTTATAACTATCCTACACCACTAGCCACGCCATACAATTACCTTATAATAGATCAATCTAAAGAAGAGTAAGCTTAGCCTACCTGCACACAGGTAAAATTCCTTCTACTGTGCGCAACATCGGTTGAAGCTTCGAAAAAGCTAGAATCCACTCAAAAATATCAAATCACATGTCTATAGGTTAATATATGAGGTATAATACCCATATTTCCAAGAAAAATTTGGGTATAAAAAGGACCAAAAATGGGCCTGTGGACCCTACAACCTCAAAAAATAAGTAAAATTACTAGCACAAATTCCTAATCTTAAGAAACTTGTGGTTTGAGTTATAGCTTAATTAGACCTTTGAAAGGTCCTCAATTAGCAAGAAATATTTTGCATAATTTAGGAAAAACCTGCAAGGTTAATCATACTAAAAATTGAGCAAGAACATAGCTAAAAATCGGGACAAAAGTCTCACAATATCATTCCTAAATCTACAAATAACATATCCCAGCTAGAAACACAAAAAAATACTGTAATTGACCCAAAACCCTAAATCACCATTAAAGCTCTAAGTAAGAGCTTCCAAGGAAGATTAAGCTTAGGAATTTGGAAATAAGGTTCTAGGATTCAAACCTCGATACTTTACCTGGAAAGAACAAAAAATATCCCCTTTAAATCGCTCAAGAGAAAAACATAACAAAGTAGAAAATGTAGGAAATACGAAATGGGAAATATTTGAAAAATTGGAAAATTGTTTATTTAATAACCGAGCAGTGACCAATTTATCAGTCAAAAGGATCGATTAATTGGCACCTATCGATTTAGCATGACCCTGTAGGTGACAAACTAATAATTCAAAAGGACCGATTAATGGGAACCTTCAATTTTGTATCATCAATATACCGGTCAAAATACCAATAAAATGGTCTGGAACTGTAGGAGTTGAAATTTTTTTAGAACATTAAAAAACGAGGCTTACATTGGAAAATGAGTCCAATTTTGTCCAACCAAATATTCATATTACATGTAAACCATCTTTTGGACTCAACAGAATTGATGAGACAACCATCAGGGGTCATTTGAGCAAGAAGGAACCCTAAAAAAACTGATTTTTAAAGGGCCAACTTCCCAATTTTCAACAAATACACTCAAAATGAGCCTGGAAACCCCCCAAGAGTGCACCAATGGTCCAACTAAAACAAAATCACCATTCTAAAGATGAATATCATGTCAAAATTCCCATATGATTCTTTGATCGCAAAAATCCTACCTAAACTCTAATATGAATTCCATTAAGCTTATTTCTCGAAAAAAATCTCAAACGCATAATGAAAAACCTGGCACATGAACGAAAGGTCCAACTTAAACAAGGTCAACATTTCATGGCTAATCCGAGAGTCAAAATTCCAATCTAACTCTTTGACCACCAAAATCTCACCTAGGCTTAAAAAATGAACCCTATTTGTGTTGAATTTCAACAATTTAGCTCAAACTCAAAACAAACACTCTGGTATATGAACAAACCGTACAACTAGAACAAGTTGAATTTTTGGAGCTAACTAAATTATCATAATCCAATTCCTAGCATGTTTAATGAAAATTCACTCTCGAGTTCAACTCTTTTAAGGTTAAGCCTTCAAAATAGGAAAAATGAGATAACAAGCTATAGAACTGGCAACGAAAAAAACTAAAGGTCCTAATAAGTAAAAAATGACTTTATGTAGTTAACAAGAACCTCTAAACATTAAAGAAATGGAAATGCAAGTAAATAACCAATTGTCTTATTATAGGTAGTACGCATATGTGATGTGATTTAAGGCAACATTTTAGTGGTAGTTCATGAGAAAAGATATAGAAAATTTTGTGTAACATTGTTTAAAATATCAGCAAGTAAAGATAGAGATTGACCCTTCATCATCTTCAGAAACTCCCAATTCCTTAGTGGATGTGGGAGAAAGTTACAATAGGTATTGTTTCAGGACTTCCTCGCCCATCTAGAGATCATGATTGTACTTGGATCATTTTAGATCGATTGACCAAGCACATTCATCTTAGGGTGCTAAGAATTTTGCTTAGTTATATGCTTGAGAGGTGTTTAGGCTTCATGAGGTGACAATTTCCATCATACTTAATAGAGGAACATAGGTTACTTCTCAATTTTGTAGTACCAAGAAGAGAGAGATGGGTACTTAGGTTGCCTTGAAAAAAAAAAATTTCACCCTCAGACTGATTGACATTCTGAGAGGACTGTTCTGGTGCTTCAGTACTTGTTGAGGGCATATACCTTTGATTTTAGGGGTAGCTAGGATAGACATTTTATATTGGTAGAGTTTTCTTATAATAACAGTTACCATTCCATTATTTAGATGGCATTATTTAGATGACAACATTTAAGGCCTCGTATGGTAGGCATTGAAGATTGCCTATGGGTTTATTTTGATGAAAGAGACCTCACCCAAGAATTCATATTGTCTTTGAGATATGTTTTATAGGTTTAGCATTATTCAGGATTGACATCAGGCTGCTAAGAGAAGGAAGAAGTCCTACGTGTACTGTAGGCTTTGAAACCTAGAGTTTAGTGTTAATGATAAGAATCTTTCTTCGAGTTTTAGTCTTAAAGGTTATTATAAGATTTTGTATATAGGATAAGATTATCCCCAGGTTTAGTAGGGCTTATGCGATCACAAAGAGAGTCGGAGATGTTTTTGAAAAACTTGCACTGCCTCTAGAGTTAGAGGATTTCCATTCGGTATTCTCTATGTCTATGTTTCGACAGTATGTCCCTTACCCGTCTTATGTGCTTTTCCATGAATCAGTTCATATAGATGACCAGTTGACCTATGTTGAGGAGCAAGAGTCCATTATAGACAGAGATGTGAGATTTCTCAGATCCTTAGATATTTTGGTTATGAAGGTTCGTGGTAAGTCGAGGAGGCTACCTGGGAGACATATGTGAGACCAATATATAATGATTTTCTTGTGACCTATGGTCTGCCCCTGCTTCCATGCAACCAAATTATGTTTATTTTCCTTTGTCATTTTTATTCATTTTCCACTACAAGTTCCTCCATTAAAGAGAGCTACAACAATAATTTTGTGGTTTATTAAGGAGAGAAAGTGTGCAAGAGGATTAGGAAGCATTTTTGATTATCATCATCACATTTACTTTGGGTAATTCTCAATATTTTATTCTTTTTTTCCTTGTGATAAGGTTTACGTTTTCTTATTATGTGTTGCTCAAATCTCCCACGTTCTTGATCCTTTTGAACTTAATCTTATACCACGTGCTCCCTAAGATGCACACCACATTTTGGTGTATTCTTGTTATTTTTTGGGGTACAGGGCCCATGAGCTCAATTTTAGCCATGATATTGAGGAGTTGTGTGGTATCTAGGTAGGCTATGCTTACTCCTCTTTAAACTGGAATGTTGTACGATATTTGTGGTGTGTATAAATTTTTATGGAAAGGTGTGTAGTTTTGTTACCTATTCTCATTAATATTCTCTTTATATTTACCTTTTTCGAGTGTCCTGTGAATGGATTTAGAGGGATATGGAATGTGTACAGGTGTCATTGAATTTCAAGGAGCGATTTGGATTTAGTGGATGTGTTAGGCCATATTGTTACCTCGTTCGAGGTGTGTTCTTATATTGTGGCCTTCGGCCAATCCTAGACTGTGTTAAGAATTCTTTATCTGTGATTGTATCACT
>JBDJHY010489115.1:0-15987 GCA_039654485.1 Withania somnifera | reverse complement strand
GTGCACCATGCATTTAGTTGATATCTCATGTTCTGGCTAGCTGGTGGAACTTAGTGTTGGTTTAGGTTGGTAATAACGTAACATAGATGGAAAATGGAATTTTCTAAACTACTGATAAATGGAAAGATCTTTTTATGAAATAATCTCCACGAGTGTGACGTGATATAGAACTAGTTTAATAAATAATATTAGACTAAGGATTCTAGATATATATACCATTATGAGGTACTATTTGGAGGTGGCACCTCTTGTTCTGACTTAAGAACTAATAGTTGCAAGTGGTGTTTCTCGATCTCTTCCATGAGCTATTATATCTAAGGTGGGACGTGTTGTGGTTTGTTGAGTGCTATTATGTAGAGTTTTAGCCAGTGGAGCCTCGTTGAGAGTCGTTAGCTGGAGTTAGGACCTACAGGCTTACTGAGAGTTAGTTTTACCCTTCAGGCTTATGAGGGAGTTCATGATGGGTCCTTGCTAAATCTATTTTTATTTGCTGGCTAGATGGGGCATCAGGTAGGCTTTGTATGTTTTTCCTTTATAATTTTACCCAGTGGTCTTTTGGAGACCTTTTGGGTTATTTTAAATTTTGTTACTTACCTTCTCTTAGTTGTCTACTACTCCATTTACCTATCTTTACTCTATTTACCCTCAACTGGAGTCAAGTATGCTTTTGGTGTTTTGTTCTCGAGACTATGTACTAGATTGTAGTGATATGGGGAAGAAGTAAATAGACCTTTTTTTATTATTTCTATACTTTTCATTATTATACTTAGACAGTTATCCCTAACTATGCCTAGAAAGTATTGTGTAGTTAGATTGTATATGGTATTCTTAATCTTATTGCCTTGTTTACCTTTCCTTGTCTTTACCTTACATGTGCTTTGCTTTAGCCTAGTCGAACTATGATGCTTACACCTCTGCACTATTTTTGTCGTGTAGAAGCTTATATGGGACATTGGAGATAACGGGATCATGCTGAGAAGGTTGATGTCGTATTATATACTATGGTGATCTTTCAGAATCCAAGCCGATTGTGTCCTCAAGTTGTTCCAGCTTGCTTTATTTTTTCCAAAGAAAGTCATCTGCAACTATACTTTTGTAGGAGTTGTATATGTATATATCTTTCTGTACTTTGACTATAGGTCCATATGCCAATGATACTAGGTTTTTTTGTAGGGTTGTATATATATGTGTGTTGTTTCTCTTTATTTCTTAAGCTTATATCTTATTATTGGTTCTGAGCTGTGATATGGCCAATTGTGTGTTGTATCGAGGTATAGGGTTATGCTTGTGTATTGGCATAATCATTATCTAATTCTTGGGTCGTGGAAATAGCATCACCACTGTAGTCTCCCCTCAAACCCAACCCTCGAATCCGAATAAGGTCCCGATTCTCGTATTGTCGCTTCCAAATGTGATCAAATAGAGTGGACCTATCCTCAACATGAGAATGAACTATACATAGGTTTGAAATATAAAACTTAACCAAGTTGTTATCCGAAGACTAGGTTTTCCAGGACCAACAGTTTCTCTAAAATTGATAAGAAATCCAAGTTATCTAAGCTCGCTACCTTTCGGATTAGGCATTTGAAACCACATTAGCCCTGCCCAGATGGTATAGAATACTAAATCATAATCCTTCAGAAGATAAATTAATCTCCTTTGTTCCAATTTTTTCTCCCTCAAGATCAACATTTACTGTAAGATGCGATGGTCAATGTTGATCTCATAATGAACCATATAAGGATAGTTCCTCCAAATAATATGCGCAAAGACTACCACCAACAACTCAAAGTCATGGGTGGGGAATTTTCTCTCATGAACCTTATGCTGCCATGATGCATACACATCACTCAACCTTGTTGTATCAGAAAACAACCAAAGCCAATACCCGAAGCATCATCGTACATTTTAAAAGGATGTCCCTTAATTGGAAGTGTCAACATATAACTGAAGTGAGAAACTCCTTAAACCTCCGAAATTCTAACTCACACTACTCAAACTGCTCAAATGCAACATCCTTTCAGGTCAATCTATTGATAGGAGATGATATTGAAAAGAAGCCCTACAAAAACCATTTATAGTAACCAACCAAACCAATGAAGTTATGAACTTCAATAGGAGTAGTACGCTGTGGCCAATCATAAACGACCACAATATTTGTGGATCGACACTAAAACCTATAAAAGACACAACATGGACTAGAAAATCCACAAAATCTAACCAAGATGCACACTTTAATAAATTAGCGCAGAGACGCCTTGTCCTCAAATTCTAGAGTACAATTATCAAGGGCTACTCATGCATCTCTCAACTCTGTGAGTGAACCTAAATTTCATCAATAAAGATAATCATGAAAGAATCCAAATACATCTTGTTAACACCAGATCATGATATACATGAAAGTTATTTTGTAATTAGTCAAGCCAAATGACATGACTAAGAACTCATTATTCCCATATCTATTTTTGAAGGTAGTCTTCGGGATGTCCTCTGCCCAAATCCTCAACTGGTCATACCGTAATCTCAAGTCAATCTTAGAAAAAAGTGAAGCACCTTAAAGTTGGTCGAAGAGATCATGAATACGTGACAAAGGATAGCTATTCATAATGGGAACCTTGTTAAGATACCCATAGTCAATGGACATACGCATAAACCCATTCTTCTTCTTAACAACTAACACTAGAGCACCCTACAAAGAAATACTATGGCAGATAGAACCCTTAGATAGCAAGTCCTATAGCTGAACACGGATCATCCAAGGCTCGTCCTGAGCCATACAATAATGGTTATTGAAATAGGAATCGTGATTAGCTCAAGATCAATAGAAAAATCAATAGCCAACTAGGGTGAGGCCCAGCAAATACTTTGAAAAAACATCCAAATGTCTTGAACCATAGGCGCAAACTCGAGGGTAAGAGGACCAAAACTCACATTATGAATACAATCTAAATATTCTAAATAACCCCTAACTATAAGTTTACGGGCCTTGGTAAGGAGATAACCCACATTGAGGACTGAGTTCTATACAATAGGGGATACACCAGGCCTGGATAAGATCACAATCTTGGAATACGAATCTAGAACTACATTGTGAGGGGATAAATTATCTATGCCCAATCATATCAAGAGACACAAGATTAGCCCGAGTGTCTAATTTTGAAATAGTAACAATACAAAATCAATACACACAATCCACAATTAAAGAATCTCCTATGTGAGTAACAAAACTCTTGCTCACAGGTGATGGATAACATACCACAAATAAAAACGGAGCAACATACACATATATTAAGGATTATATATAACCAGTATCAAATAATTCTAAGGTAGGTTGATGACAAACAGATAACATACCGGTGATCACATTATCAGAAGCCTCTTCCTAGGATCAATCACGTATAGTATAAAAGTGATGGAATCCAAATCCCTACGCAGCACCAACAATGAGAAATCTACCAATCCACATGTGATGTGTGAATAATGAAATTTTTTTTAGCATAGTTAGTAGCTAGATACGGATAAGGAGGCAAGAAATACATATGATGAGCTACAACAATGGTTAAAGAGCCTAACATAGCTAAGTTATGAGATAATTGAGCATGCCATGATGTTGTTAGGATCTCATATAGGCTTTTATGGCATGTCGATCCGAATGACATCCTTTCCACGAAGGTAAATCTTTTCCTGCTAGGCAAGAGGATAACAAGTTCCAAATTTTGTTTTTCATCCAATCCACAAGAATTAATAAAAAAGGAAAATCCCTTATGATACACCAGATCTGGCTCAGTTATTGATAGAGTGAATAGATCTGTCATTTCTTGAAATATGTCTTCTGATTTAAAATCATAGTGTAACGTGTATCCTCCCCTGTTCCGGTCATGGAATAGATGAAATAAATCAAAAAAGGATTTTTGTTCAAGAATGAAATCTTATTTGAACTGTCCATATCTGGTTCATCCTTCGAAACCATATCACATCCTGGATCTGATGAAATAGGATGAATTAAGAAGGTATTTTGTAAATACGTAATTATCTTGTTCTAAGCCATCTTTGATGATTAATCAAAAATTCCAAGTGCTTTTCAAGTGTATTCTTGATAAACCAGCAATTATATATAGATGTAGGAGGATCTGTTTGCCTCTTCCCCAGACCTCTCAGATAAGGAAACCCTGGGAGAGTCGTCGACTCCAACTACCATCCATGTACGATCCATACTAGATCAGGGATAATCAGACTTGCCAGAAGAGCCAATGTACAAAGAAAGAATCTAATTTGACATGAAATGGATATATCAATATATCTCTGACTCATATTTACGAGATGATAAAATATGGCAAAAGCTACACAAAAAATTAGTCGCATAGAAATGGATGTATTGGTTCGCGTAAGGGTACACGTAGAATACCCAAGGGAGTTATTCATGTTCAAGAAAGTTTCAATAATACCATTGTCACGGTTATAGATGTACGACATTGAGTAGTGGATCCCCTTCTTTTACCCTCTGACCCCTTCCACCGGAACCTCAAATAATTGTCTTACGACCTCTGGTCGGTGGAAGTACTATATGAAGAGGCTCTGGTGGCCTATGCTGCTAGATGGATGGCTCGACATTAGAAAAAGTCTCTAGCAAGATGATACACCTCTCCACACTCACAAAAACCCAGGTTCATTCCCCTAGCTGAACTGCTTGAACTACTACCCCACCCACCACGACTTTAAGACCCTAAAGATGCACCTTTAAAAGGCTAATTAGACTAACTACTCTAGCCCCTGTCGGTTGACTAAAGTAAAGCCTTAACTGGTCTACTATACTAACCCTATTAGGACTGTTGTCACTGCTGCTGAGGCCTGTGCCTGCCGTATATTCAACCAGCAGATTTGTACACTATAGTCAGCCTGAGTGTTGTCTTTTATGGTTACCCTTTGGTACGAGTAATGGTATCTCGACATGATACGAGTCTGATCCACTACATACAAAAATGGCTTCATGCTAGCAAGAAGAAACTCAACCTCCATCACAAGCTCAAGTCTTAACCTGACTATAAAATATTAAACCCCTCATCCTTTATTGGCATTATCAAAGCCTTATATCTATACGACTTAGTAAAACATGCTGATACTTGGTGACTAACTTATACCTCTACTGTACCACAACAAACTAGAATACCAGCCCTACTCTAATACTCCATAACACATAATTTTCCATAAAGGCTGCAATAAAAAGATCCCATATCATTAGCAGTGATCCCACTAGTCTATCCTCTATATATACTCTAAATAAAGACTTAGTTTGTTGTTTTAACTGATATCTAATGAAATCAACAGTGTCAGACTCTATAATCCCTAAAGTCAACAATCTCTCTCAACACTAAGCTAGAAACTTATGGGGGTCCTATCTTGAATATCTTGAAAACCCAGCAACCCTATACTGGTAAAGTTACTATGCATCTTCTAGTCCTCGCATGAAATGGTTGCACCTCGGGAGGAGGTGTTGCTGTAGAAACTGATGCTATATTAGGTATGGGTGTACTAGAGGAGTGTAGGCACCTTATACCTCTCCCTTATTAGAGGAATAATCCCCATCAATAGGAACCCCACTGGACATAAAACACATGTAGTTCCATATCCCTCTCAAAGCCTCATCTAAAGACATAGGCGGTTGCAGGTGAGGTAGATCTACTAGTGTAGGAAAAAGTTGTACAACACTGGAAAGGCCTCGATCATGGGCTCTACCACCTCCCTGACCCTTAAATTGGTCTCTCTGTTGGGGCATGGGAGAGTTATCTCTTCCAACTTTGGTGCACATGTGAACCATCAACGAAAAGATGAAGCCAAGTTGAGTTATAAGGTCCACATTAACACAAGGAAATATAAGCGGCTATAATATCCAAAATCAATACAACTCGCTCATTGAATCACACCAGAATAGGGTATATGACCACAACATAGGTTCAATAAATATCAAGTACAAAAACCACAATCGTCTGTCAGCAGCCTAGTAACCATGCATCTAATCAAATATAAAACAATAGTTGTATTGATCGTCTCTACAACCTCTAGCTAGGGTCTGGGGGGATAGCTATAAAGATCAAACCACTAGTCAATCCCCTCCCATCCTATCTATATTCCAAAGTCGGTGTTTAACATGATATGTTACTGTCTTAAGCATATTGCCTTGTATGGATCACATAGGTACTCATCTATAAAAGATAAATATAATGAGCCAACTCACTCCTAACAAGAATGCTTTAAGATAAATGATATCATGGGTCCAGGGCCCAACAAGTAATGACTTCAATAGTACACCAGTCTCAACTATACCACTAGGCCAACAAAGGGAGTCCAAGAAAATATAGAGAGTTAATTAAATAAAAATAAAGTTTGCAAATAGTTGTAGGGTGATAACAACTATTCCAACATCAGGGAGCCAAAAGGAGAATGAGGTAATAACAAGGAAAATAGATAGGGTATCAAACCTAAACCCAGTTCTACATGTTGTCCAGTGTCCCTACAAGTACCACACACATACTAGTCATGGAAGAAATTTACTTCTTAGTACGTGTGTGACTCTAGGCTGTTTGGAATCTATTTATACCTATTTAATTCACCACCTCCCATTTTTCTAAATAATGTCAACACTAGACAATGTGTAACCCCACCTTGGACTTATATTTGAATAAGATTATGCATCTTTGTTTGTTTGTAAAACATTGTATTAGATTTTATAGATTCATTTTTAGTTATATTCCACTAAATATATGAATATGTATTCCTTGAATCTATTTGTGTAAAAGATTACTAAGTTTGTATATATTTTGAATTATCATTTAAATAGAATTCAAAAATGTTGTTTAATTACTATGAGTTTCAGCGTATTCTTGGTCCTCAACATTTGAATGTTGGGTCATGACTCATTGATTTATATTTATCCATATTTAATACAGTATTATTCATATGAATCGCTTTTTTATTGGTGACATGCTTTATGTGGTCTTTATTGAATTCATTTCTTCTGCTTTGCATGTTCCTAACGTGCATTCCCAAATCCACTCATTTGGGTTTTATAAGCATTGGGGCAAGCTGACCTAAGATTTCCCTTGAAGCTCTTTTTGTATTTTTTTATTTCTTTTATTGTTAGTGTATTCATATAATTAAGGTCTAAGTATAGTTTACGAGAACCCCATCTCTTGTTTTTTATATACATAATTTGTTTATATTTTCTAAAATTTTCAATTATCTCATTCACGTATTTTCAATAAATGAGACTTAGGTAAATAAATAATATCATCATCTAGTGAATTCCAAGAATTTATATACAATATTTTTTAAAAGTACTATTTTTAAATCTTATAAGGCATAACAAACTCGATTTTTTCTCCCGTAAGAGACAAAATTTATTTTTAAAGGTTACTTTTGGATAGAATATTTGAATTTTATTTTCTTAAACATAAATACAACAAAAATATTTTGGAATTATAAGGTGCAACCAATTTCGGGGTGTTTCCTAAGCACCTTAAAACCCTTCCATGGAACGTTACAGAATCCTTACCAAAATCTCTTAACATTGACTTTTTGTTCTTGTTTTAAAACAATTAAAGTTCTCATCCAAGTTTCTTTATTTCCTTAAGAATTATGTGGGAAATATTCTATTTTCTAAATTATTTTGAAGTTTTGAAATACTTTGACCATTAGCCATTTTTACTAAATTTTCATTAAAAATATTGACAAAATAAAGATGAGGATTCTGATGGATACATTAATAATTCGATCCTTAGTCTTACTGTGAGCACTTGTCTTCCAGAGTTTAGAATGCAGTAGGAATTGAAGGACCGTCGAGTCGTCGCCTTCATAGTCTTACTGTGTACACTTGTCTTCCATAAGAATGATAAGAACTATCTTCATCCTAGCGTTGTTATGGTAACTCACACCCTATTTTATGGGATTAAGTATAGGAGTCAGTCCTTGACTATACCTTTGCCCCAATAATCCTAGATGATGTATGTAGAGCATTGGGGGAATCCGAGAATGGTAAAAAAAATTCCAAGGGTGCAACCTACTATCAAAATTGTGATTGTGAAGCATTTGGTCAAGAAGGATACATCATTCAACATGGATCAATCGAGTCATTTGATTACTTCTCATCATATCTAACTTGGTTGGAAGAAAAAAAGTACAAACTCAATAACAACCAGTTCTTTTGGTTTCAACAACTTGGATATTTGAAAGACAGATACATATAGTGGTCACTTCACAAATTGAGGGATACCACTCACATAGTCTAGGGAAGAGACCTACCATTTCTAGTGTTTGGTGGTAGTCGAGGTACTCATTCACATGTTCCTCCCTGTGTACCTAGAAAATCCATAATTATGCAATAGTTTCACAAAACTACAAATATAACAGAGTTTATGACTATTCATTAGAAATGAGAGATACCCCTTAAATGGTTTATCATCTAGGAGTGGAAGAAGAAGAGAATTGGAGGAGAATATGCAAAAGATCGACTTCATCCAGAAATTACCAATGATTACAAATCATGGTTAAGGAAATACATGGTTAACTCTATTAAATTAGAATAATTCACACAAACCACTAATTGAAGGCCTATGAATAATAAGAGCACTCTCCTCCATTGAAGACATATTGACTGATAAGAGCACTCTTCATCCGTTTAACACATATTGACTATCTAATGGTTGAAGCACTTATAGAATGAATTACAAGATGCTAAAGAATGTTTGGTCCAACTGGATGACTGCATGGAACAGAAGATATTAGTTGTGGACTTTTTATAAGAAAAATGATCAAGCACGATAAGTAGGGACCCACCTAGTCATGAACAACTGTATCATTTGTCAAGAGGTGGAAAAATCTAAGAGGGAGTCATGTGAAGAGGTTATCAGTAGTAGTGGTTTTAAAATTTTATCATATCAAGTTCTTTTTTATCTTTTTCCCCTGCATGGGTGTGTTTTCTCTTCTACCTTACGTGCAAATGTTTTGTTACCGACTAGTTTAAAGATAATTAAATAATTCAAAAAGTTATTCTCCAACATTTCTACGAAAAAGACTTGGACATAATCAATGTCACCTATTTAGGTCATGCTTTATTTATATTTTATGATATATTTTCTTGAATGTTGTGTGATTGGATAATTCTAGCTATTAATAGACTGATTTCGTTACCCCAACTAACCAAAACTATGAAAAAAATAAACTAGGTTACTTTTTAGTTTCTCAGAAAAGTACTAAAGTTTCTACAATCTATTCACTCTCTTAAAAAGGACATTAACTCAGAATGGACTCTAAAAAATTGATTCAGAAAAAAGAAAGAAAAGATCGATGGGAAAATAAAGGAGGCTATAAATAAGACTGAGAAAGCTAAAATGATCAGACAAGGAGCAGTAGTGCGAGCATGGGAAATGAACAATAAGATTTCTAGAATCGAAAAGGAAATGTCCATTGTAGACTTTCAAGTAATGAAGGTTCAAAGAGTCTTAAGAAAGCTGCAAAAGAAAATTACAACAAGATAAAGAATATTTCACAAAAGGAATGTTGTGACACAAATTCATCATAGTAAATAACTGATTCTCACTTAGCTAGGCAACATGAATAAAGAAGCAGTTGTCAAGACTTGAGGAAAGCGCGAAAATTAACATATCACTCTTGTTGCATATTATTGATCCAAGGGTCCTACTGGAATTGTGCTATGTTCCGACCTATTTGAACTATTGACAAGTATAGGAATGATAAGCCTAGATTTGATTAAAAGGTATCCTTGTCTTCAAAATATTCTTATAAGAAGTGTGTTTATCATCCCTAAAAAAGAGGACAACAGATTAATCAATAATTAATTCTCAGTTTTATGAGCCTGTTTAATAGAATTGATTAACAATGATAAGATAAATAATCTTTGGGGATCAAGCATTTTGTTGAAGTGTGAGGAAGTGGCTCCTCAAGTACACCTTACAGTAGATGCAATAATTCATGAATACCATTTCACTGCCTTTCTAGAGTAATACCTGAAAATGTATTTCAAGTTCATTGACATAAAAATGAATGAGCCAGATAAAAGAAAGGAGGGAGAAATGACGCCAGCTTGTTGTCGGGGTCATGAGATTGTCTATTAACATAAAGGGGAAGGAGGACATGAAATTGAGGATTTTCTTGCATTTTGCACTATCGTGGAACGGTCGATAGACTAAGGAAGAATCAAATTGGACTTCTCACTCGACCAACCTTGAAGAAGTACCAGAAAAATAGATAGATGTTGCATAGATAGGATTTGAACTCATGACTTCAAGGGAGTCTATTTTATTTTTAGATTCTTTAAATGTAGCAAAAGTCTTGTCTTTACTTTTTCCACAGCTATGTAATTTTAATTACTCAAACTAATTTAATTTCAATCCTTTATACTCTCAAACTATGTTAGGCCTTATTCCTCTCAAAGGATACATAGGAAGACATATGGCTTGGTCCATTCTAAGTAAACCAACATTCTCTTCTTTCTCCTTTCATATATTACCAAAAATGTGCACATTCGTTCTTAATGATTCTAAATCTCCATAATACCCAAGAATTTGTAAATTATTGGCAAAGGATTATCAATGTGTGTTTACTATAGTTGATATTTTGCTTTAAAATTATGAAAAACAAATTAATGATGTTTTCCTTTAAATTTATTCTTATTAAACATCTATAACTTAAGCTAGTCTGTGTAAAAGTGCTGGCAAAATATGCTTATTTTACCAGATATAAGTCACACCGAGAATCCTTTTATGACCTAGAATCTTTAATTGAGATAGAAAAGAGCGAGGAAATTAACTTAATTGAAATCACAATACAAGATGACATTATAGATAATAAGAACCAGATCATCTCTGAGTTGACTTATAGATTGAAATGATTAGAAAAAAAAGTACATAAAACCAAGGACATGGCTAATTTGGCTGCTTATTCATATGTCCCTCTTGGAAAGTCCTCAAGGAATTCGCTCCAAGTTCCTCCTCTGAATGTCAAACACCCAATCCACAACATGTCATAAAAGCCACAATAGGTTGGTTTCACATACCAAATTAGAACTCCCGGACCTAGAACACCAATCGAGAAACCAACCCGGATAGTATTACCCACCAAATCCCATACCTACTTAGTAAATAACCATCTCAGTACCATCGTCTTCAAGAATATCCCTGTAACTTTAAATAAGAATAATCATATACCATAAAACCTCACACCAACCTACCCAAGCCCAACCCAGAATCCTCAAAATCAAAAAGTCTAGGCACCACTCCAAACAATATTCCATGAAACTACACTACCCAAACCTTAGCCAACTCCATAAAACTCAAGGAAGAAAAGGAATGGAAAGCTCTATATAAGCAACAAGAAAAAGAAATGACATTGATGAAAGAGAAAATACCTAAGATAAAAGAAAATAGAATTGCACCCAAAAAAGTTAGTTCGCTATATGACGATCTCTGTATTTGTTGGGATCTGGATTTAACAAAAGGCATTAATATCTAAAAATTTTCAAAATTCACTGGAACTGGGAACTCCACCGCTCATCTGAGAAGCTACTGCAATGAAATAATTGGGGATGGGAAGAAAGAAGCACTACTAATAAGGCACTTTAGTCAGATTTTGAGCAGGAAATTCTATAATGGTTCACTATCAAATATCTCAAGAAGTTATCATGATGTAGGTCCATGGTAAAAGACTTTACAGAGAGATTTTCTTACAATGTTGAGGTGGTTCCCAATTAATACACTATGGATCATATCCTATAGAAAGCTAAAGATTATTCCCGAGACTATGCTTATAGGTGGAGGAAAGAAGCAGCCTGGTTCACTCTCCAATGATTGAGGAAGAGATTGTATCCATTTTTATGAGGGCACAAGAATCGTAGTACTAAGATAAAATGATATATGCTGTTAGAGAAACCTTTTCCTATTTGGTTAATAGTGATGAGACAGTAGAAGAAGGAATAAGGAATAGTAAAATAACTAGAGTTTCAGGATCCATGAGTATTCCTAAAAAAGAAAAGAGAAGATGTAGAAATCAGTTCGCCCTCCTTAGATCTAAGATAAGGACATATCTGAGCCATGATTTTGATAGAGACACCATAATACCTACCTGTACTACCCTCCTGCAAATCTGTTAAAAGGTGTTCTTCGCCCATCCTATCCCATATTCATCCCACTAAGATTCTTTGTACAACCTAATCAATCATTTTCACAGCCAAATGTGCAACCCACTAATAAAGAACTATCCCCAAATTAACAAATACCTTAAATGTCCAAACACACTAGAACTATCCCCAAATTAACAAATAGCTAAAATGTCCAAACACACTAGAAAGATCGAAAAATCCTCACACATAATAAATATATTCCCAATGTTGCCTGAGATAATCTTTAAAGGGAAACACAAAGAATTTTTACCCCACTAGCCGAAAGCATAGCCCAGTTGCTTGAACAGCTGAAATTTGCCTCTAGAAAAATATCAACATTGAAATCACTTCTAGCAGGCTGATCATTATTGTGCTTATCATTTTGGTGGAATAAGACATGACACTAAATAATTCACACTTCTAAAGCACAACATTCAACACCTGATTAATCAAAAGGTTACTACAAACATTACTATTTATCCTCGACTGAACAATAGATGTACCAACATGAATATGATAGAAATAAAAGAGAAGTGTATGATCGGTAAAAGTATTATAAAAGAAGAGGAAAGAGAGTCAATCAAAGTTGAGGAAGTATACATTGACGTAAAAGCCTTGAAGATTGATGAAAATTGCAAGTTTGTTGCCACCATATCACCTTATTAGTTCTTTTCTTTGGAACCATTATGGAAAGAGTTCATTGTACATAATATCATTGTCTATTGTATGACTTGGTAAGGAATATTCTATATGCCAAATGAGTTGGCCGGTGACTTCTATTAGTAAGAAGAATTTAATAGACCAATTATTGAAGGAGAAGTAGAAGAATTATTAAAAAAAATGCTAGCTAAAGAGTTCTTCATAGTAAAGCATATTTAAAAGACCCTAACCTAAATCTCAATATTGGCACTCTTGATAGGGAGCCATAAAAAATTCTTCAACAATGATGAACTATAGTTTGAAGTAATTCACAACAAGGATCTCCATATAACAAAAAAACTTTATGGGACAAATAATAAATAGGGTGCTCATTAACAATGGATCTAGTTTGTATATTTTCCACTCTACATTGACTCATTTCAACCATAATATCAGAAAAAACAAGCAAAGTTGGGTAAAAATTTGATCTTTTCATGGTGAAACTAGAGATACCCTGGGTAAAGTTAGCTTGGTATTTCAAATAGGACCTACTGAGTTTCTGGTCGAGTTTAGAGAGTTTGACATAAACTCTAGTTATAATTTTTATTTTGGGATCCATACTAGTGGTGTATTCTACTCCATATTGCATCACCTGATGAAATTGTATGGAAAGGGAAGGAAGTGATCATTCTAGGGAAAGTAAGTCACCTCAGTGAACGAAAAGGTGTCATGCTTGTGATAGAGGATATTCCTGAGGTAACTGGATTTTATACCACGGAGTTAGTGCATGCCATAAGTGAAGAAGAAGTCCATCACATCTCATGCCTTCTATATAAAAAATCATGGTATCTATCATGCTGAGAAATGGTTTTGAGCTTGGAATGGGTCTTGGGAAACATACGAATGGAATCATAGAGCCTATCTATTTCCCTAATGAATGTTTCAAGTATTCTCTAAGATACCATCTAATTGCAGAAGATATGATAGAACTCAACAACAAAAAGAAGCCTATTCCTCTATGATACGAATCATTTCCTATTTGTGTTTTAGCCATACCCTATAATTTGAAGGTAGGAATCAGATCGCTGATTGAAGAATATGATATAATCTTGGAAGAAGTTCCTATTACATCTAGTATTCATTATGTAGCACTCGGGAGAAGTTAAAGAATTGGAAATCCATTCCACATTAAACTTTTAGGGCATCGGGATAGATGAGTTATTAAATGTTTATCAAAGAACTTTGGATCAAATATAGGATGCCAAGAATCACCCTTTGAATTTCATAAATTTCCCTATTTTAATTTAAATTCCAAAATTCACAAATATATACTTGTATAATCCTGTGCTGCAGTTCTAGATTTTAAAGTTTAATGAAAATCTCTCCTTCTTATGAAGTTTTTTTTTTTTTTTTTTTATCTTTCACTTTTTTATTTGTGTCTAATCTTGTGTTTGTGGTTACATTAAACCTGATTTTAAAACAACCTTTTCATGTAATGACAAGTCCCTAATGAACCAACCAAATCCAAAGAGGATAATATCGAGGAATGTGAAGAATAAGTTACATTCCCCAAGTAGTTATATGATGATTTAGAATAGTTTGATAATCAAGAAAATCCAAACCTAGAAGAAACCAAAACAGACAACTTGGAAAATGATAAGGAGTTAAAGAAAATAGAATATGTGTGCACACATCAAAAAAGAAAAAGAGGGAGCTAGTACATCTCCGTCGAAAATATATTGATTTGTTCTCTTTGTCCTATGATAACATTCCAGTATTAAGTACTGACACTATCTCACAAGCTACCAACTGATCCTAAATGTAGTCTGTTAAAACAAAAAGGCAGAAAATTTAAGCATGTTCTGAGCCTAAGGATCAAGAAAGAAATCACAAAACAAATTTAAGGAAAAGCAGTAGAGGTCACCAAATACCCTACTTGGTTAGCAAACAATTTTCAAGTCCTTAGAAAGGAAGAAAATTTGAATCTATTTAGATTATAGAGATTTGAACTAGGACATTTCTAAGGATAATTTCTCTATTTATAACATATTAGCTTAATTGATAATTGTTCCTAATATGAGATGCAGTCATTGTCGATATTTTACCAGTTATCATCAGATCCTTATGGATAAAGAAGATGCAAAATGAGTACCTTCCTTGTACCATGAGGGTGTTCAATTTTAGGGTAAAGCCTTTTGGACTCAAGAATGCCATTTCCACCTATATGAGGTCTTTGAAAACTATCGCTCATCACATGATGCATAAGGAGATTGAGGTCTATGTTGATGATATAATAATCAAGTATTGAGAAAGTGGTTACAATTTTGATCAGTTGAGAAAGTTCTTTAACCTATTAAGAAGATAAATCCTATGAAATTTTCTTTTGGTGTGCCCACAGGCAAGCTATTGGGTTTTACAGTCAGTAAAAGAGATATTGAGATCGATCCTTGAAAGATAAGGACATATAAGATCTTCCACCACCAAAGAACAAGAAGGAAATTATGAATCTTTTGGGAAGTTTGAACTACATTAGTCTCTTGATAGCTTAATCTACACTCATCTTTGAGCCACTTATCAATTTGTTGGTAAAAGATGCTCCAAATAGTTGTACAGAAGAATGTCAAAAGGCCTTTGATACTATCAATATGTATCTATCAAAACCCAATCATCATTCCACTGCGAGAGGGAAGCCCGTTGCTACTATATTTTTCTTTGTTAGACAATATTTCGGATATGTCCTTGCCCAAAGTGATGAAATGGGAAAGAAAGAGTGTGTCATCTATTATTTGAGTAAGAAATTCACCCAGCATGAAATACCTTAGACCTTATGCGCTCTGACATGGATTTCTCAAATGCTAAAAGTTTATTTATCTTCCTACACCACTTCCCTAATTTTCAAAATGGATCCATTAATGTACATTTTCCAAAAAGCAAGGCCCACGTGAAGGCTATAAAAATGGCAGCTGTTGTTAAGTGAGTTTGGCATCATATACGGGACCAAAAATTCCATTAAAGGACAAGACATCATAGATCACCTTGCATAAACCCAGTTGATAAGAAATTCTTTCCATTCTGAATCGGGTTCCTATACGAAGAGGTATTGTTAACCGGAGAAGACATTTTCAAGTAATACACAGGATGAAGATTATATTTTGATGGAGCTGTAAATTTTAAGGGGG
>JBDJHY010488902.1:0-17300 GCA_039654485.1 Withania somnifera | reverse complement strand
ATATTACCATGATGATGATATGATGTAAAAGATAATTGGATGATGTGTTATTCCCAATATTACCATGATTGATATTTGGAACCAATGAAATGTGATCAAAGTGTGACTCCCGACATTGCTAAGGTATGTGAGATAGATTTGCATTGCATTGAAATTACATAGATGGTGACTTGATTGATTCCATATTTCATGGGCATGTCTGTCATGGAATATCTCTCCCTTACTTATTTTTATGCTATTGATATGTCTTGTTATTGTGAGCCTGAGAAAGCAAGTTATTCAGGTGTTCTTGAAGTTGAAATTAAAATGTCTATTGAAAGCGTTGAGAATTGATGACAAAAGACCTAGTTATTTTTAATTGAAGATAATGGATAGATCTAGATAAAATCTATGTTATGAGATACTTGATATGGGTTTATTGCATATTATCTTGGTCTATTCTTATTAGGGTTCATTTTATGAGTTTGTCTCTCAATTGTTCCTACTACGACCAAGCTTGTGGAACAAAGAATAATAGAGGTTCGATGGACTCCACCTCTGAGGCCTTGGCATAGTAAGTGGGATTTCCCCCATGAATTATGTAATAGACTTAAGAGGGAGGCCTCCTCTGAATGGGTTAAGTACCGATCAACTCTTTGTCTATAAGACGAGTAATTTACCTTGGAAGTTGATACATGATTAAGTTTTTCGGTAATTATTAGATGATATTGTTTTGATATGTACTTGATATTCAATTGAGGTAGAACCTTACTTTGATGATTTATTATGAGTTCAGAGTTGGTACTTTACTACGAGTTTATCCTTACGCTGTGTAACCTATCATTTATTTTACATTATGAAGTGTTGGCTATGATCTGATTAGTAGTTAGTAGATTGGAGGATTGTGGTTGGGATAATCGGATTAGTTAGGTTCTCTTCATTATTTTGTTTTAGTTATGATCCTAGGATACTTGCTGAGTACTCGTTATTTATTTGGTACTTACTCCCTTAATTTCTACACTTGTGTAGGTTCAGAGTCTGGAGCGGTGTCATCACTTTCGTTTTGATCAGGTCTGAGGTTTTGAGACTCGAGAGTCAAGGTAGTTGTTCATTATCTGGAAGACGCCTAGACTCTTTTTATTTCATATGTTTGATCTATTTTGAGGATTTGAGACATTGAGACTATGTATTCCCTTTGGCTATGTACTTCGGTTATTAGAGGCTTGTACATTGTGACATCAGTTTCAGGGTGGTTTTATAGATGGATTTTTACCCTATATTATATTTATTTCTCATTGAATTATATTTTTCCTCATTTACCTTATAGAATTGTACATGCTTACTTTTCTAGGTGGGTTTAGGAAAGTGCCATCACGACTTGGGATTTCAAGTCCTAAAAGCAATTGGGGAAGAAGTCTGCACCCCAACTGTCGGATGTCCTAACATACCCAACAAATGCTTAAAAATCCTCTCATTTCTGGGCTCAAAGATGGGACTACCGTAGTCATAGGAGAGAATGGAACAGATGGAATAGATCCATGTACCTCTACTGGATGCTGAACCTGTACAGGCTAAGTCTCAATCCCTTCAGCTCTGGCTGGCAATGCAGCTTTAGGTGGAGTACTAACACTGTTACGTGCTTGACCTCGGCCCTTAAAACTCTTGGAGGATGTGCTCACTTAAGGTGCAATGGGTGCATCATCCCCTGTTACTGTTAATGATCTTGTACGTTCTATTTATGAGAGAATGAATTACAACAAATGAGAATTTTAGAAACAAACTATATTCATGCTTGACATAAAAGTGAAAAGAGGAGATCTTCCTGAAGATGTCCTTGTAGCCTTTCGAAGATAAGACACGGATGTCTCCGCATTTTATCGGCAAGACTCTACTATACATTTGATCATGTACCGAGGATATCAACAAACCTAGGGATCTGATACTAATTTATCATAACCCGATTTCTTAGGTCATGATGGCACCTACATCCTACCATAGGTAAACCACCCAATAAGCAAGCAAATTAAGAATAATAAGTTAAGTGCGAAAGATAAGATATAACTGAGGGACAGGGATAAGCAGAAGTATATAAAAAGTTAAAATAACCCCAAAACCTGATTTTTGAGTACACGTGCCACTAAAATACGAGTATAGTTTTTGAAAGGGAAATACAATATCTATCTCGATACAAAAATAATAGATAATAGAAAAGATAAAAGAGCAACTCTGAATGCCAGAAGCGGTCCTCTATCTCAACAATAGAATTAAGGCTCAATTAAGAATCAAAGACGATCACCGGTACTAGAATTTGCACAAAAATATGCATAAATGTAGTATGATTACCAAAATAATGGGTACCTAGTAGGCCAGGAAGACTGAGAATATATAAGAAATAAAGGCAATAAATAAACAGATAAAGGATACAAGTCACAAAAATCAACAAATACAGTATATAATGAGGCTAGCTATAATGAGGCTAGCTATAAAGATAAGACGTAAATATCCTAAGTAACTAGACACTAACAAGGAAGGTTCAGGTCAAATGAGAAGAAAACATACCTGAATCCATGCTAAACTATCAAGAAAATAACTAATTAATAGATATGGCGATATACCTGTAACAAAATAAAAAAAGATAAGAATAAATAACAACAGGTATGTCATAAAAGGGGATCATGATAAGGAAGCCAGCAATTATACTCTAACTCATGACGATAAAAAAGAATAATAATAAGTAAAGGAGAATCTACATGGAACCCCATAATATGAGAGACACAAACAAGTAAAGCTCACCTGCTGGCCGCCCATACAACCAGAAGGTAGAACCAAGAAAGACAAGTGCGTAAAATAAATGCAAATATGAATGCAAATGGTAAATATGAAGTATAACTGCGTATGTTCCCTATGATACTATTAACTTCGAAAAGCGGAATACCCATAGAAGGACTTTTCCATATACCTATAATCACATTATATACCCTTCCCCAGATGCAAGTCAGTATCGGGTAGGCAGGGTCAATATGATCTCAATAGATTCTTGGGCTTTACCAAGTTTGGAGCCGGCATAAATCATCAACGTGGGTTGCTCGGGCTTAACCGAGGCCAAATCAGTATATGCAATGAATGAGATTTCTCAAGTATAAATTAGTACAAATAGTCAATGATTAGCACTTGGGCTTCACGAGTCTAATAATATCTCAAGCTTTCAAGATCAAAGATATAAGTATCCTTGCCATAAAATAGTGGAAACTAATGCAATAAAACCAGTTTTAATAATGACAAGCTCAACCACCAATAATATCATAGGCAACCCATACTACCCTACACAAGATCAGTATCAATGACAAGCATAACCAATCAAGTCATTGTCCGGGACTCACGAACATTTTTAAGTATCCACCATCTACATTCCATAGTCTATAAATACCACTCAAGGACATAGGGAAACTATCAACTCAAATACAAAACCAATAAGTAGCCAAGGAGCAGACCTTAAGAGCAGATAGGGTCAATGGTGCCAACCTAGGAGTCCCAAACAAAAAATATCTATTTATCAAAATTATTCCCCATATAAGTGCAGTCTAAGATCGTAAGTCATAGCCTATCTATCCTCCATAGCAAAGCCTGGAAATATAGCATAGAAGATGCTCGGACTGTTTCAAATCACCAAAAATACACAAACCAACTTTGAAAATTATACAAGTAGAAAAATAACAATTTGGACGTTAATAGAAATAAAAAACACTCATAAGCTATGAAAACAGTATAGGTCAAAATATGGGTCAAATAGGCCTATGAGCTTGCGAAACCAAAACTCGAGCAAAGAGTATAAAAATTTGCCCACGTTGTATGGAACCCATACCCAAAATTTGGAGCTAAGACGAGCATGAAATGGGATTGAAATGATGAAATAAAGTGAAGAACCAACAATGAAAATTTTGAAGAAGTTTGGGTGAAATTCAAAGAATTTAAAGTGAGAACTTACTAATGATTGATGGAAAACTGAAGAAATTACATTCTAATATTGTCCAATCATTCATGCAAAGACTCGGGATTTTTTTATCTCAACAATGGTGTTTTGTATGAAAAAAAGGAGAAAGTGAGATAAAATTCAGAGTTTTGAACTTTTATATGCCTGGACAGAAAGGTTTTGCGATTATAACATTGTACCCCACGATTGCAAAGCATAGATTTTAGGACCAATCACAATCATGAGGAATGAAACGTGGTCGCAAAGAAGATTAAATGATTAGCAATCCGGTCAACGGTCCTCAATAGAGACAGACTAGAACACGATCCGTGATTGCGATGCATAGGAAAAATGACCCCTCATGATCATAATGGACTAGTCCATAATCTCAAACTTTAACTGGTCAGTGCACCAGCTGATAACAAATAAAGGAAATTACAAAACTTACGAATGATGCTCATGATGTATCCGTAACCCAATGGATGCAGCTCAAATATGCTACCTATATGGAAATGAAATTTTGGGACTAATGATGCAGATAATATTTCAATCCGAGTTAGTTTCAATAAAATATTGACCAAAGTCAACTCTATGCCAAATTAATTAACTTACCAACCGGGTATCTTAAATGAGCTCGGTTGGTCTAGAACCAGAATGAATAACTCAATTAATCAAAACTTGATATTCTAGAGCTAATTGTGTAGTTGAATTTTCAATTCGAAGCTCCAAAACGAAAACTTAAAGCATATAAAACACACAAAATTACATAAACTCAAAACCAAAGCCTCCAGACTCGAACCACAAGTGCATCTAGATCAAAATCCATATTTCGATTCTAATGGAACTTTCAAAATTTGATTTTGATTTTGTTTTTATAGAATTTTGACTAAAAACGATGATTTTAATTCTAAAGGCTCTAAAACAAAGAACCTACATAACAAACCAAACCATCAGTTATAATAAGTCATACATAACTTTGAGCTACTACAAGAAATCTATAAAATGCAAAAAAAAAAAAAATTGCAAAAATAACTGTAAGGATCATTAAGGAGCAAGGTTATGAGCTTTGAATGTACTTTAAAAATGTATAGTTACTTGACACAAAATTAATTACCTACCTATACCCTTTTCTCACATTACTAGTTTGATAAAGACCTTTAGGATTCTCAACTAAGTGCTCTTTGAGTGGTTATGACTGAAAATAAGGGCAAGCTTATGTATGACACTTGTTGGCATTTGAACATCTTTGTTGAGTGTGAGTGCTTATGTACTTTTCCCTTATGTTCTTATATATATGTTGAGTGTTTTCAGATTTTCTTTCTTGTGAGGGTATGTGAGTTATAATGGATTGATGATATTAATAAATTTTGAAAATAGGCAAAAGAGTATACTTTGAGTACTAGAAACTTTGAGTCACATCTTGAGAATTTATTGTTGTCACTTTACCATTTTGTGTATTCCAATGCATACTTGGAGATGTATTTTGAATGGAAGGAGTTGTTGGAAAGCTTGCATGTTGTTTACTAATCACTAGTACCAACCGACTCCATGAACATTGTTTTTTGAGTTGAAAAATGTGGATTGAAAGTGATTAAATTGCTAATTGAGCTTGGATTGTAAAAGTTCTCTTGGCAAAATTGGTTTTTGTTTGCTTGAGGATATATAAATTATTAAGTTTGAAGTGTTGGTAAGTGTGAATTTACCACTTATTTACATCTATTTTTTTATTTAATTTGAGGTCTTTATCATGAAAATATTATCACTTATGAATTAGATTGATATTTTGCAAGTACAATGTGATGAAAATGAAGAATAAGTGCAAAAAAGACCAAAAAGGAGCAAAATAGTGCAAAAACTAGAGAAAGAATCATTGGTACTGGCAATATAATGCTCCTCACGACCGCTTAGAGTTGTTATTTGAAGCACCAGTCAACCCTTCTTTGCGATCAAAAAGTCCATTTGCGCGATCGTGATTTACCATGAAGTAGGCTTATGCGATCGCGATGGAGCTCCTCGCAATTGCGAATCACAGTGATGCGATTGCGAAGGCCAATTTTTCAAGGAGCTTGGGACTGATTTAGAAATTTACATTTTGACTCCAATTCCACATAAAACCTATCAAACTCATTTGGGAAGGTATCTTTGACAGTCAAGAACATTCTTTGGCAAACATCACAATAAAAAAGAGCTGACAACCATCCATCTACACCTTGGGTTGAATATTTGGTGCTTTGTATTGCAAACATCACAATAAACCGTGTTAATATTTTATATCTTTTACCTTTGACACCTTTATCATCCCCCAAACCTTGTAACATCTGTTCGAGTTATAATTGCACTATTGTTTCATTCCTTACTCAATTGTCTAACATATAATTGTTCTTCATAGATTCGACCCTGACTCTTGTCGGGTAATTATACTTTGATAACGATTGAATACACTTTCTAAGTGTAATTGAGCGTTATCAAGTGGCAGCCTTCTCCTTCACTAAATTCACTCTATGAATGAAGTAATTTGGAAAAGAAAGAGCTTCAAGTTTGGGCTAAATCAATTTGCTTCCTCAACAGATTTCATTCTCTCTTTATCTCAAATATGGAGATATGTTGGTTTTACCATGTTTTAAATCGTTCATAAATATTTTAAAAATTGAGCAATGTACAATTACCAAAAATTATTAATACTATCCATGAATTTCTATAGATTGACGCACCTAATAGATTTGTCATTATGTTATTTCAGTTTAGTATTCCATGCATACATAATTACTCAATATCCTCCAATATATTCGAGAATAGCTAGGTTTAAAATATCATAATATATCTTGTTAATTAATTTCATCATTCTAGCATCGGAAGAGATCTGAACTACATACTTTTCCTTTCCTTGAAAGTGTGATTTATATTTCCACCTAAATTTAACTGCTAGCTAGCAAGTGGAAATCTTTTGCTTTATGAGAATTTTTTTTTATTGTCAATACATCGATAAACAAGAGTTATAAGATGTATTTTTCAGGCCATTTCTTGTAATTTTTACAGTGAATGCTTACAATAAAAAAGTATTAACCGCTAATCTATCAAAACCTTCATAGTATTGATAGAGATCTGATTCTTTCAACAATTTACTCTTCTGATCTATTAATAATATGACTAAATGTTTTGCTGATTAACTATTGAAATTCCCGTCTTCATCATAAAGCATTCAGAGATTTTCTAGCAGTCAATTACAATAACATATTCTCATGCTCTATCAGCCTTAAAGTTCATATTTTATTATATTTATGAAGATAAATATTTATGCATTTTTGTAACCGACGTCTATTTTCTTTTCTCTGAGATGACCAAAGATTTTGATTAAATTTTCTTTTAAGAGAAGTATAATATTGGAATGTACTTTCTATCTAGAATGGTTATTTTTAAAGTTGAAGTTTTGTATTTTCCTATTTATAGGGGAGACTATCCCACTTTTTTTAAAAAAGAAACTGAAGAGTTAGTAAAATTTTATATTTGATAAATTTATATTATGTAAGATATAAATATAATTATTTACATACAATTCATCTTTTAACATTCGCTCGTTTATTATCAATAACACATGAAGGATTTCAACAAATTTAAAAAATCGAGGGAGTTTAATGAGGATCATATATTTAAAATTTGTTGGTACGCATATTTAATAAAAATGTTTACAAACATTAGTTATTTAGCTTAAATATGTAATGTCTTTCTTTAGCTTGTTCAGACATCAGTATCGTGAGCAAAACTTGTTTTTATATGTTAGATTTAATGAGATGAATTATGTTTTTCTAAATTAATAATATTATATTTAGTTAGCATTTTCCTTAATAATTGTCACTAAATATATATAGTCAATACTTATTGTTAATATATTTTTACTAAGATTAAAAATAAAAGCTAAAAGAGTAAATTAAGACTGTTAGTGACGATAATTTTTCTTCTTGAAAAATAAATATTATTTGACTAAGTTTTTTTTATCGGACAAGATAATCGACTAACCTAGAATTCTATGATTTAAATCGGGCAAGGCCCATTTATTCACAGAAAAAAAAAATGTACAAAATGGCAAAAAAAATAAATAAGACACAGAATTTTGAAAAAAATCTAAATGCAAATGGAAAGGTCAAAAAGCCTTAGAGCCGATAAACACTGTTTGCCGCTATTAGAGGTCGCCTGGAAAGAAAGGAATATGTTCTTGCACCATATGGAACTTAAGGGAATTTCAGAAAGTCACTCACAATTCTCACAAGCTCCATGAAATCTACCTCTGTGAAGACATCTTCATCTCTATGCCAATATCCTTCGATAATTGACAATCACCCTCTTCACATTAGTTGACTTAATTTGTTGAAGGACTTACTAATATCTCTCTTTCTTTAGCAAAATGAGATCAACAAGGAACTAATACTACTGCATAAAGGTTCAGATCCATCAAGTCTATCCTCAACTGAAACTTCATGAAGATCTACTAAAAAAACTTTATCCTTGTTGTGGGTCCTTTTTTCTCACTATCACAATTTTTTCCTCTCATTTGTGATTTATTATTATTAACTTTTTTCTGTTCCTCTGGCTTGTATCTGTGTGTTGGTTTGTGAAAGACTACCTCCATGCGTCTTGAATTTCCTATTTTGGCATTTTTAAATTCTTAAGTTAAGAATTTTGTTGTTTTCCAAATTGATTATTGCCTTTTTCTATACTGGTCCCTGTTGAATAGGTGTATAATGAATTTTTTGCGGACCTACAAAACAGAAGATAAGACTAGCAAAAAAATCCACAAATTTATTTCCTTCTCTGACTGTGTGTTCGACCACCACTCCTCCACTTGTCAGACCTTGCTTGATTTAGTAACATCCATAGTGATTCTCTAGGGCACCTCCCACGGTCCTTGTGCAATCTTATTGAGGCTAAGAGAGTAGTTTCTAGCATTATAGGCAGAGGTTATTGTTAATAAAATATCCTGCTTTCATTACCTTAGATTCTAGCACAAGCACAGTCCCATCATCAATTCGACTTCCTTCTCTATCTCTATCGCAAAAAATCACAATAACTTGGATCATAATTTCCTTTACATGCACCATCAAAGTTATATTTGTAGGTACCTATCTCCAAAATCTGTAAAATTATCATCTTACATGAAATCGGAGGTGTATATTCTTCAAATAGTTGAATCATGAGTGGGTAATAGTTTGGGATTTCATTCAACCAAGAATATCTACTCACAACTAGCATATGCACATTCCTATTTATCAACACACTTATAGCATGTGTAGACCACTTTCCTCCATGATTAACAATGTTCCTCATTTTTCAAATTTGTCATAGGATAAGTGCTGGAATAGCATTATATAACGGTTTTAATTTGGCACTACAATCTTCACATTACCACTTATTAGTTGTTTGCCAAATTTGAATTAAAGGGCCATGAATTCCAGCAACATGTAACACCATGAACTTCTTAACTAAGGTTTGAAACCATTATACTTATATTGTTAGATCCGAATCAAATGATTTCTTACTTGATCCTAGGTGTCAAAGTATTTTTCCAAGTGTATGAAGAGCTTTGAACATGAATTAAGGTCTCGAAAAACCCCAAACACAAAGTTGAATCCAAACTTTCTTAACTAACTTAGTTTTCATGAAGGTTCAAGCATGTGTCAACTTCAAATAATCATAACTACAAAAATATAAGGATTGATGTGTCCCATAAATAATTAAATTAAATATTTTTGAGTTCTTTTTTCATACAATAAATTGTTCATCCATACGAGGTTGGAGTAAAAAAGTTATGATTTCTTTACTAGTCTGTTATAACTTTTAGGGAAGATGCTTGGCCCAATGTTCCATTTTCATCACGATACCCCATAGAGGGAGGCTACTAAAATTAACTAGTAAACCTCAAATATGTTCCTGAGTTAACACCCAGCCCAATGGTCTCTCAGGGGTCAGAAGGCCATCAACTTGGGTGTCGGTTGAGACTTTTTAAACATCCCAAAAACATTATATTTGAGAATAAAAAATCATCGTTATTCTCCCAAAAATTTTCTTCTTCCTTCTCCCAAAAACTCAAGAACCCTAAAAAAGCTCTTAAGCCAAATATTCAAGTCACCGAGAGAATGTTTGAACCCAAGGTTTTTCTCTATGTTCCCCAACTCTAAGAACTCAAAATATGGTCTCTTTTTCAATTCCTAAACTCCAGTGTTTAATCCCTAGTTTTCTTCAAGAATGAAGAACACCTAGAATTCAAGACTTATGGTTCTCCTATAAGCTTTCTTACGAAGTCTTTTCTCCAAAATGATATGTAGAGCAACCCCTTTTTGAAAACTCTTTTCAAATATATAATCTTTGTAATTTATCTATGTATTTCAAATACAAAGATAGGGGTATGGATTATATATAGAATTTATGGAAGAAGCATGAAATTTTAACGAAATTTTTTTCATGAAAATTATTATTAAACTCTTTCCTTTAAATTGCTCATGTATACTTGGGGAATTGAATTTCAAATAGACTATTTTATTTTCCCCCATATTGAAATATTTATATTACCGGTTGGTCAAATATTATGACTAACTGATGAGTTTTTACAATATGAAAGAATTTACAAAACAAACTTGAATGAACCCATGCTAAAATATAGAAATATGAGATTTAAAGAAGTGCGACTCCCAATTATTAGAAGAATAAATGGTTTTAGTGTATTTTAGGGGCTATCTTATGCATGATTTTGACATAAATGGATTATGCAATAAATGACAAGCGTTACGATTTTATGAAATACCAAATGGATGACTTTAAGTCTTGGTATGATGATATCAACATGATTTTTTCCCTTAATGGTAACGAAAGGTTTTCTAATGATATGCGAGGATTTTAAATTGTTAAATTATGTGCTTAAGAGAATTATATGATTAACCGAAAAGGTAAGAGTCTCAATAGCTCAACACCCGAAACCTATATTTTGCTGACAGGGATAGTTCTATCCTTAATTGGATGACGTGATGATGTTTTTATTTTAGAATAGTGTGCTAGTATTAATGTTAATCTCAGTCCATGTGTTAAACATGGAATGGGGCTCCCCTATCAAGTGTAGATCAGACTCCTCATAGTCCATGATGCCTAATGAATGATGATGATACTATCTAGTTCAAAATTAAAAAAAAAAGAAGAAATTCTATGTTTTAAGCTTTTGAGTCACTATTGATATATCCTTCCTATGTTTTAAAATTACTTTATGGATCTTTTCATATGAGACATATATTATCATTTTACTTGTTCTATATATCAATACACTTCATGCATTGACTATCCTCGGACACTATATCATTTTATGATGTAGGTTCGGAGGCACATTTTTATGGTCTTGTGCAACATTAGGTTGATCTTGGACATATTCAACTTTTGGTGAGCTCTCCCTCTCTCGGAAGTCATATTTTATTGAAGATCCTAGTATCCTCCTTTATGGTATCATCGAGGTATTAACCCATCTTAGATAATTTTCTTATGTTGGAGGCTTCATAAATGAATGTTATGGTTAAATAAGAGTTCTCAACAATTTCCTTCTTGTTTAAAGATCTTTAATTCTTTTAATATGTTGCAAACAAGCTTAAAATAATTTTTAAATGTTTTTATTTCACAAACTTTAATATGAAGTTAGACTGTAGATATTAAAGGTGGGAATAAATATTCATTTAGGTATGTAGCTATATGCATGTGGTTATTGAGTAATGGGATAATATGCCCTTAAGTGTTGACTAAAGTGTAACGTGTGTGGCATAGATTGCATGGTGGTAGGTAGAGGAGGAGTTTTTGGATAAGATGAACTAGATTATATTTAGATTAGGGAAGGAGTTTATGATGATAAGTTATTGTTTTGGGTAGATCAATTATAGGATGCGATCAAGAGATAAAGTGGTTGGGAATTGATAGCTTAGGCCATCCTTTGAGATTTTTATGTAAAGACTCTATATTATCCATAAGGTTGTGAATTCAACTTAGGAAAAAAGAGATTTATAAGGTATAAATCCAGTATTATAAGGTTGTGAAACAAAAATGGTCTAGGCTATGACCCGATAGAGTGTATGATTAAGATTGAATGTTTTGTTATCAACTCTCAAAGGACTAGGGTTATCTTTATTTGTGATATAACAGTTGTAAGCCCGAGTAGTAATAGAAAGTTGTTTGTGAGTAGTAATAGAAAGTTGTTTGTGAACTATGTTTACTACTAACTGTTAAGCTTAAACTCTGGAAGATCATCATAGTGAGATTAATGGGAGTATAAGGGTGATAAGTGATAATGTTATCTTTAGAACTTGAACAAGTTTACTTGATGTAGAGTGTGCGAGAACTTAAGTTGATAACCTATGATATGTGTGGATAGGTAAGCATGAATTAGATAATCCTGGGATCTTTAGATGAATAAATGAAATGTTGGTTAAGTCACTAGATAAAGAAAAACCTTAATTTTTACAAATAAAGTGGTGTAACCAAGGTAGTGTATTGTTACAGAGATTCTGAGCTAAAGGTGATATATGTGATCAATTTAGTATTCTTGAGTAGCTAAGTGCGGAGAAGGCTAGTTGTATTAATATTCATAGTATTCTTATAAATTGAGTTGATTAAGTTAAGAATATCAATATTAAAGTCTCTTAGTATAGTTTTAATTCTGGTAACTCAAATGAATATGAATTTAAATGTGGGATTTTTGTAGACTGAGAAGAGGAGACTAGATTAGTAAGTGTTGGAAGAAGAAGTTATGTATACCATTAACAAAATAAGTTATAGAATAATAACCTTGGAATAAAGATAAAGTTAGGAGTACGAAAATGAGTCCTAGAAAGAAGTTCGACGTCCACAAATATAGCCCTTTAGGGGAGCTTCATGATCATGTTATTGATGATGCACGACCATGTATAGTAAAGTGCTTATAGACAGGTTTAGGGAATATTGAATAATCCCACAGAATTATAATATCGTCCTTAATCTGAAGGGGATATAATAGGGTGGCTAACCAAATCATGTCTTAAGAACCAAGGAATGATGTGTTTCAAAAGAGCTATGATAAGATAGTAATGAATTGCTTCTCTAATGTATTTCTCATCTTTTAGTTATATGATACTCTACTTATGAACATAACCATACTCATTCACTTCATACATACTCCCATACATGCTTAGTTCCAAGAATAGGAAGTAATAAGTTTTAGCATAACAACCCTCCATCTTATCCATGAAGTTATGAATCCTGACCTTATGTCTTATAACTCATGTCATATGCAAGCATGTTTTATGGTATACTCAATTCCATAAACTTATTATATTCCCTGCATGGATAGTGAAACTCAAGTTATGTCATGTACATGCTCAAATCATGCTTATTTGAATTATCCATGCCTATGGTCTTTCTCTAGATTTTTGTACATCCACCTATGATAATAAAGGACGAAGGTCAATTATGCCACATCTATGCCCAAAACAACCCCTTCCTAATTCATGCTCTATGCCATTCGGTATATGAGGTATTCGTGCTTGTTGTACTATACTTCAAATATCTTATCTTTAGAGTTAGGGTGTCAATAAGAATAAGTCATGATTTAATAGTAAAATTTCCATTTCTAATGCTCAGTTCATACTCCATGTTTATGCGCTACAATTATACCTCTATCTATAACTTCTACCATTTATGCGTATGCTCTATTCTCTTTGGTGACTCGAATCATGAAGCGAGGTAGAAGATAAGGTAGGAGACAATGAATTCTCTATTAGTAGTGTATCTGGTGTGCTATCACCTAAGTTTCTAAGTGTAGACAAAGAATGAGATAAGGTACAGTTATAGGGAATGCGAAGATGAAAATTTTAATGTGTGTCCCTTCATGAATACATGAAATTAGTAAGTATAGAGACAATTTATAAGATTCCTATATAGTTAGCTTTAGGAAATCCATTAAGAGAATATAGTGATATGCTTGAATGTTGTATCGGTAAACATGTAGGAAAATACATTATATGGCTAGTGACTCCTTTATTGGAGCTTGAGGTTTGTTGAATTTAGGGATAAGAAGAAGTAGTGTTCTTGAGGATATAAAATATAACACCGAGTGACTTAGACTATCATACTCGTATTATATGTAAACCTTGGTACCCCTAAGTAAAGCTTGAACGTGAGAGCAATATGCAATTGGGTTCAAACTCTAGTTGTTATATGTACCTTTGTGAGAATTATAGGATACTAAATATAAGTCATAATTCTTTAAAGAGTGAGATTTTTCTAGAAAGGTTGCTAATCTTAAGGGTTATTATTCTTATCACTTCAGGCAAAAGCTAGTCCTATTCTTACTTTATACTCGATAAATTCTTTTTAAAGTCATGTAGCTATATATGAACAAGACCTATGTCCAAGGGTAAGTTCATGTCCTGAAGTAAGTTCTTCATGTTTATATTAGTTTATTTCACTCGTGACTCATGTTTTTGAATCCCTGGGAGTTGATTGTCAAATCCTTGTTGTTGGAGAGATTCACTTCATATTAAAGAAAATAGTTCAAGACAGTTAAAAGAAATAAATTCATTAAGATCATATATGTTACTTCTAATTAGGACCTTTATTCTAGGTAAAAACCCTCCTCCTATATAAATTTCATAGAAAACTTCTACATATAAGATTATCACTGTATGGTCCCAGGATTTTGTTTGTGCAATATATGCTCACGTCTAATCCCAACTCTTGCTATAAATTAGTTAAATTTTATGTTAGAAAAGCAAGACATTGATAGATAAGTTGAGAATGATTCCATTTATATTTTTACTCTATCTTATTGATAGAGATAAGTTGAGAATTATTTCATTTATATTCTTACTCTATCTTTAAGCATCATTCGATGATGAATAATCCCGTGGGAGGGGGCTATTGTAACACACCAAACTTTTAAGGGACAGTTTCAATCATTCTACATATATGGTTAGACCCGAAACAAATGGTTTATTACTTGATACTAGGTGTCAAAGTATTTTTCCAAGTATATGAAGAGTTTTAGACATGAATTAAGGTCTCAATAAACATCAAACACCAAATCCATAGCTTCTTAACCGACTTAATTTTCATGAAGGTTCAAGCATAGGTCAACTTTAAGCAATTATAAATCCTAAAATATGAGGTGACTATCAAATTAAAGATCTTTTAGTCCTATTTCCAACTCAACAAATTGTTCATCAATATAAGGTCAGAGTAAGACATTATGATCTTTTTACCAGAGAATAACAGAACAGTAAGGACGACTCCCAGTTCGCTGGTCCATTGTCTTCATGACTTCCCATCGAGGAAGGGCCATCAAAGTTGACCAATGAACCCAAAATATGGTCCTTAGACCAACTCCAATGGTCCTTTGAGGGTTCGACGGTCCATCAACTTGGGCATCGAGCAAGATTTTTTCAACTTTTTGAAGGGAAGTTTAGGGGTAGTTTGATTATATTTTAGAATAAAAAACCATCTTTTTATTCCCAAAGTTTCCTCTTCCTTCTCCCAAATTTCAAGAACTCTATAACCTCTCTAGCCAAATACTCAACCCATCAAGAGAAGGTTTGAAACAAAGGTTTTCCTCCATGTTCCCCCACTCTAAGAACTCTAAAAAGGTTCTATTTTTCAAGTTCAAAACTCTAGGGTTTAATCCCTAGTTTTCTCCAAGAATGAATAAAAACTATGTTTTAAGACTTAAGGTTCTCCTAAAATCTTTCTTACTATTTTTTCTGTTGAAAAGGTATGTAGAGCAACTCCCTTTTGAAAAATCTTTACAAATATATGATCTTTGTAATCTTTTATGTATATATATGTATTTCAAGTATAAATATAGGGTTATGGATTATATATTGAATTTATGAAAGAAGCATGAAATTTTAACGAAACTTTTACATGAAAATAACTATTAAACTCTTTCATTTAAATTGCTCATGTATACTTAGGAAATTGATTTTAAAAGAGATTCATATAACCTATATTACATTCCTCCAATTTCAAACGTTACTATTTTTGGTTGGTTATATGTTATGACCACTTGATGAGTTTTTACAAATTAAAAATTTTCCAAAACAAACTTGGAAACCCCATGTTAAACAATAGAATACAAGATTTGAAGAAGTGTGACTCTTAATTATTAGAAGGATTTCATAAATGGTTTTAATAGATTTTCAAGGGTTATATTATGCATGATTTTGACATAAATGACTTATGGAATAAATGAAAAACCTTACAATTTTATAAAATACGAAATAAATGGCTTGCAAGTATGATGATACCAATATGATCTATTACCTTAATAGTAATGAAAGTTTTTCTAATAATACGTGATGATTTCTAATGTTTAAAATATTGGCTTAAATATAATTAGATATTTAACTAAGAAGATGGAAGCCTAAATGGCTCAACACCCGAAACTTGTATTTTGCTGAAGGGATAGTTCAATCCCTAATTAGATGACTTGATAATATTTTCCTTTGGGATAATATGCTAGCATTAATTTTAATCTCATTCCATGCATCGAATATGGATATGGGCTCGCCGATTGGGTGTACATCATAATCCACATAGCCTTTGGTGTTTAATAGATGTTAGTGATACCATCTTATTCTGAATTAAAGAAAAGAAAGTCTATATTTTAAATTTTTGAGTCACTATTGATATATCCTTTCTATGTTTTAATCTTATTTTAATGGTTATTTTCATATGATCATATAATATAGTTTTACTTGTTCTATATATCAATATATTTCATGTATTAACTATCTTTGGGCACTACATCACTTTATGATGTAGTTCTAGAGACACATTCTCATTGTCTTATGCATCATATGGTTGATTCCAGATGTCTTCAGCTTTTGGTGAGCCCTCATTCTCTAGTAAAGCATATCTCATTCAAGAGTTTAGTATCTTCTTTTATGATATCATTAAGGCCTTGTCTCTTCTTAAACATTTTCCTTATGTTGTAGGCTTCATAGATGAATGTTATTGTTAAATAAGAGTTTTAATAATTTCCTTATTGTTAAAAAAATCTATAATTCTTCTTATGTGTTTCAAAAAAGCTTAATATAATCTTTTTAAATACTTTTCTTCCACAATCTTTAAAAAAATGCTCATGTTGAATGCTCAAAGATTCTCCTGGGCCTTAATTGACTTTGGTTGCCTATTACTGTTGCATCCAAACGCACACGCAAGTGTACACGATCGTACAAGTAATATAGTGGCTCTTGCAAGCCGGATATCGTACCCACAGGGACTTGTAATTAATTGAATCTCGTTGTCAAGTTATAGAAGTGTTTAAGTCTTTGTCTCGAATAGTCGTGAATGTGATTAT
>JBDJHY010488794.1:0-17300 GCA_039654485.1 Withania somnifera | reverse complement strand
TCTTATAGTACTAGTCATACATATATTCAATGTTAGTTGTTGACCAATGAAAAACATGAAAGAACCAATCTCCAGTTGAACTATCTTTACTTGTAGGAGTGTATTTATTGACGAAGTATGATCGAACGTAATTTGATCACATGGAAATGTTATTGAGTTGAGAGAAGTTCTAGGAATTATTCCAGGCCATTCAATTGGAGAATCGATCTCATATATATTTCACCTTGTCCTGTATGTACTACACCAAATCATATATATTAATGATAAATAACTTATTAATAAATCGTAGTTTGTTATATTAATCAATTACTTCATAAATATTACCTCAACAATAATATACCCAGTATATTTCGACACACCGTGGGGCCTGGGGATGGTAGAATGTATGCAGTCCATACCACTACCTAGAAATCAGGTAGAGAGGTTGTTCCCTAAAGACCCTCATCTCCAGATAGTAAAATGTAAAATATATAAAATAGAATAGACAATATAAAATATACAATATAAAAATGCACCTAATATGCTGAAATGACATAATGTGAAGAAAAAAATAATAAGATCACAAAAAAGGTAAGGCTATAAAAAAATATTAGTCAACTCAAACTACAAGAAGGAACAAACCTACCCGAAACTCTGGGAGCCAGACTCTACACCTACGGTACTAAAACTCCTAAACCCTTGTGACAGTAAACCTACCACCCAACAAAACTAACCACAAACCTACTAACCTAATACTCGTCCTCCACGTCTTTCTATTTAGGGTCATGTCCTCGATAAGTTGTAACTTCTTTAAATCCTTTAATATCACCTCTCTCCAATACTTTTTCGATCTACGTCTCCATCTCTTAAACCCATCCTTTGCCAACCTGTCACACCTCGGTACAGGTTTATTCGTATCCCTCCTAAGCACATGTCTAAACCATCTTAATCTCGCGTCTTCCAGATTCTATCACACCAAGTAAAGCCAAACACCTATTGCAACATCCTCATCTCTGCCAACCTTTAGCTTCTGTATGTGAGAATTTTTAACTGGCCAACACTCTGTCCCATACAACATAGCTGGTCTAACTGCCACTTTTTAAACCTTACCTTTCAGTTTAAGGGATACTTTCTTATCACACAAGATCCTATATGCGAGCCTCCATTTCATCCCTGCCACACCAATATGGTGGAAAAATCCTCATTAATATCAATATAACCCAAAATCATAGACCCAGATACTTGAAATTATATTTCTTACAAATAGCCTGAGTATCCAACTTCACTATCATGTCCTCCTCTTGCTCCACCTCACAAAAACTTGCACTCAAAATACTCTATCTTGGACCTGCTTAATTTAAACCTTTTAGACTCAAGAGTTTCTCTTCAAACCTCCAACATAGCATTAACTCCTCTATAGGGTTCATCAATCAAAACTGCGTCATCCACAAACAACATACACCAAGGTACCTCGCCTTGAATTTCCCACGTCAAAGCGTCCATCACCAACAAAAATAAAAACGGGTTAAGGGTTGGTTCTTGGTGCAACCCCATGATAACTGAAAAATAATCTGAGTATCCTTCCACAGTTCTTACACTAGTATTGGATCCAGCTTACATATCCTTAAGCGCCTTAATGTATATCACAGGAACACCTGTATCCTCCAAGCACCTCCAAAGACCTCTCTAGGAACTTTATCGTAATTCTTTTCTAGATCAATGAAAACCATGTAAAAGTCCTTCTCCTGTTTCCTGTACTGCTCCATCAATATCCTAACCAGATGTATCACCTCCGTAGTTGAAAGTCCCGACATAAATCCGAACTAATTCTCAGATATAATCACCATCTTACTCATCCTCAACTCCAAAAGTGTTACCTCGATCCTTATATATTTCATACGCCAAATTAATTATTGGTGGATTAGTTATCAATGTTCATTTACTTTATGCACTCCATAAGTTCTAATTTATTTTTGAAACGTTACAAATTATATTTGTTTAAACATTTAAAAATATTAAATTGTAAGCGTAAAATTAAAGAAATTTAATTAGTTATATCTCAGTTTTATAAATTGATCACATATAATTTCATATAACTATAAATTTTTAATAGCATAAAATTTTAATATGAAACGACGAGAATAAATTGCCAGAGAAAATAAAACACAAAAATTTTAATACCAAAATATTGAACAAAAAGAGAAAATAACAAACAAAATTACAAAACAAGTAATCTAGAATACAATGAAATATTGATATATTAGTAAATTAAATAAAAAAATAGTTAACATAGACCGACCACAGGTGGTCAATTTTACTAAAAAAATAATAACTTAATATAAAATTATATTTATATTTATTTTTTTAGTTTCTAAATAAAAAATATTATAAGTTTTATTTTTCTTAAATATATTACCGACCACGGCCGGTCAGTAACAATTGAAAATAATTTTTATTTTAATATTAAAAGAATTACTGACTACCGATGGTTGCTTTTGATAAAAAATGAAAATTACATTTCTCTTTATTATTATAATTTTAAATTAAAAAAAATGTATTTTTTTTTTTTTTGAAAAACACTAAAACCAACCAACTGTGGTCGAAAAGTATATTTCTTGGGTAATTATTTTACCAAGTGTGGTCGGAAAGTATATTTCCTGGAAAATTTTTTAAACCGACCATCTGTGATCGGTTAGTTAGAAAAAGTTTAAAATAAAACTTTTAACAGATGACCTGCCAAGTGTGGAAATTACAAATCCAAATTTGTTTTTGTTTTTTTTTGGTCAGTTTTACTGTAATTTTTAGTAGTGATAATAAAATGAGTATTAAGGTAAAATTCTTCTTAAAAAGTATTAACCCCTGTGTCGCCTAGGTCCTCGGTGACCTCATGAGTTGGATCTTGAGCGGTCATTTGATAATGGGGTACGGGTGGATGAAGGTGCCGAAGTATAAATAAGAAAAATATAATAAAATGAGAAATAATGTAAATTGTAAAGCATAATTTTATTAGTACATACATTATTTCGAGGGTTAAACGCTAATAGCATTTGTATGTACATCTTTAGAAGTTCATCTTATTGTCATTTCATGTTTCGAAATTATAAGACTTATAGCATAAGTTTATTAACCCGTATATTATTTCGAGGGTTAAACCTTAATTGCATTAGTACATACGTCTTTTGAAGTTTATTATATCGTCCTTTTATATCCCAAAAATTACAGGACTTAAAACATAATGTTATTAGTACGTACGTCTTTTGAAGTTTTTTGGTTGTTATTTTTTGTCTGGAACTTACAATTACATAAAGCATAATTTTAATTATAAGTACATTATTATTATTTGGTGTGTTAAACCCCAAGCTAATGTAGTAGTGCCACCCCAACTAACTTGGTAGTGACGAAAGTAAGTACAATAATTCAAATGGCAAAACCCCAAAATAAAATTAAAAAATATTGCAAGTAAAAAGTAAGAATATATTGTAAACTAAAGAATGTTGAGATGCTTAGACTCAGATACTTGGGGATGAGAAATACATAAAATCTAATTTCATTATTACATATATTTTTTCAGAACTTAAAATTTTGTAGCATGGCACGTACTAACGAATTATACAAATTATTAATTTTTTATGAGTGAGTACTTACTACTATTTACTAATTATAACTAATAATTAATTTTTAATAATTATCAATAATTAATTTCTAAATACTAATCGCAATTTAGAAATTAGTAATATTCTATTTGTTAATACTAATTATTAATTTCAAATTAATTATTTAGATTCCGAACACGCTGATTACTAACATAAAATAATAACAGTAAACTAATACCAATAACAAATTAGTAATTGCTAATTATGAATTTTACTGACTATTGATTTCGTATTAGAAATTACTTATTACCATTTCCTATTTCTAATTAAAAGTATATAATTATTGATATTCAATTTCTAATTTCTAATCACTATTTACTAAATTATTAAATTCCTATTATTATTATTAATTACTAATTACAAATTAATTATTTAGGTTTCTAACTGTCATGCCCTGAACCTACACCTGGGATCAGACAAGACATTCGAAACTACCAGGTGGCCTGGAAGTAGCCTTGACCTAACATTCATCTACACTCAACATACACTCAGAGGAAGCACGTAATATATGATCAGTAATGGACAAGTTACATTAATCAAGAGATATGAATATAAATAGAAATATAGAGTCTGGAAACATCACTCTAAAATATCTGTCTGAAAGGCACTACAAATTAAAAAATAGGCTTCTAGAACAAGTCTCTAGCTAGCTTAAATAACTAGTATATTTAGAAAGTTCTAACAATGGAAAATAAAGGCTGAAGGAAATCTGGTCCCCGGATTATGAGGACTCACCAAGCTACTTTGGAATGCAGGATCTAGTCAACTGTGGGTACAAGAATGGCTACCTGAATTATACATTAGTACGAGGAATGTACTAGTATGTGAGAATGCAACATGAAACAATATATGTATATTTTCTTAAGCTGAAATAAGGACTTGAAGTAAACTATGCAAGGCATAAGTAACGTTTGACTCTGAGCTACAACATCAATAAGAAATTTTATGTAATATCAACAATTATAAATAAAACTTTAACTTTTAATAAGAGAGATAAAATTAAGTGAATAATTTAAACTCATCAGTTTGTAGCCTCTTTTCAAGTACTGCTTGACAACTTAACATCAGTAGGGGTTTCTATAACTATACTCTCCTCCGGATGAGCAATGCTGAAGTCGAACATGCGAACCTATGTTTGAAGGGCTTTTATACCTTGCCAGGGCATAGAGCCACCCATAAATCTCCTAGTGGATTCACTAAGTCATTAAAAATTCCTCTTGAGCCATAACACCCTACAACAACACGTAATTTATGAGATAGGGGCCTCATGTCTGAATTTTCTAGGTGCTAATGCTACTCTCAAAACTGAAACTAATATCTTCTCTTACTCTTGACCAGTAAAACATATATTAAGGACCAATTGACCAAGTAAGACATAGCTCAACCTTTTAGCATAAAAGCTATCTTTTAGACACTGCCCTTATTCTTCTCAAATCATGTAAACTTTGACTGAAGCTGTAATCTAGGCCAGTAAAATATCTTTTTACAACATCTTTTATGAAACATGCTTAAATCTTTGCAAAACCAAGTAATTTTATAAACAAGACTGATAACATATCAAAAGAAGATTAAACCTTGTAAAGTTGAATGAAAGCATGGATACTAATCATGGATCATGACTGTACTACAATTTATGATTTATGACATATAAACATCAATCAGTTTGATAAATCATAAAACTTGACTTCAACTCATATGTGCATGTAATGTCAGACAATATCATGAATACATCATGTAAACAATATTAACTATCAAGAATTATGCTAGGATGAGTAATTTCATTGTCTCATATGACACTTGGTGCAATGACCCTCAAGGTTATTTTTTCATGTTTGACTCGAATTACCTTCTTATCATTTTATTATTTCTTTATACCATTCTAAGTCTGTTTGTCAGATTGATTTGAGGGTGGAAAGTAAAGTTTTGTGAATTTTGGAAGATATTTGACTTTAAAAGCTTAAAGTGAAAAATGGATAACTTTAGTCAACAATTAACATTCAGATCATGTGCTAGGTTTGAGTGGTTCTCTATGTTTACAATTGGTCCAGGTTGGGTGTGATGGAAATTATGAGGATAGCACCGCGAACGTTAATGAGGCTTACTTGAGTGTAATAAAATAGTAAATATCATGGTTTATTCTAATTTTCAAACTTAAAGCTATTTTTACTAAATTTGGCAAGAAGAAAAATGTGGATTTTGAGATTAAGCTATTGGGTAATGATTTCTAACCTCATTTTATCGATATATATCAACTTCATCATGATTCTAAGCTTGAATTATGAAGGTTTTAAACTATGAATTTTAGTCCTTAGCTTAAAAATGGAGTTCATGATTTTAGATTACGAAATTTACTTGGATTTTTGGTGAAACTACATATATAGGCTCCCCAAGTAGTAGGTAATATGTTTAAATAAAATTCCAACTGTACCCTTTTGTGTCTGGGGAAAAATATTTGTATAATCTTCTAAATATTGACTTATGGGTGTCGATTGTTATGTTTTATTATGCATAATGTGAATGTAACTAGATCATGCATATTGAGAGGCTTTACATAAGGATAAAGCCCAAGATTGATTAGCTGTTCATCAAATTTGAGGCAAGTTGAGGTTCAATGGTCTTTTTATAAAGTGCTTATGTGTTTATTTGATTAGTTAATTGTAACTAAGAGTTATGAGAATATTGGGGGAAGCCAGGTGGGTGAAATAATGAGGATTCACCCGGTTACTAGTGTCGAGCATGCTGGGATAAAATAAAAAAATTATTTGATGAAGTACTTCCATTATCTATATAATACCCCGTACTCCACTTAACCTAAAAAACTAGATCGTTCAGAAAAAAACTAAAAAATTATTCCTAATTAGCCGCGAGTTGAGTCATGACTCATAGAATCCATCCCACAAGTCGTATAATCAACTTGTGATATGGTTGACAAATTTCATTTACCAAATCCCAGTTTACACGAGTCATAGTTTGACTTATGGAATGGAAACCATGATTTGTACTGTGACTCGTGGTGTCCATATCCCTCAAATTGTAAAGTCAGGCTCAGTTCCCAAGAGCCATAGTATGGACTCTTGAGGTGATGTCCAAATTCCAGTAATCTATTGCCAGCACTACGAGTTGAGTTACGACTCGTGGAATGCATTCCACGAGTCGTACTTTGAATCATGGTATGTTGTGCCTGCTGGGCTTTTTAAGCAATTTCCTTATTTTTTTCTTTTAATCCAATTTCGTTTAGGCTTTCTTTTATTCCCTTTATTATTTTAAAGACTTACATAAAAATATCTAGGGTTTCTCTTAAACTCACTAAACTTTTATTCCCTTCATTCGTTTCAAGACTTAGATAAAAAACATTGAAGGTTTCTCTCAGATTCACCTAGGGTTCTTTAGGCTATTCAATAGTTCCATGAAACTTCAATCCAAAGTCTTCAATTAAGTATATGGAATAACCAACAAGTGTTGTCTTCAACCTTTGTTCCCAAACCTCGAGTTTCCAGTTGAGTCAAAGTCGTAGAATTTGATAACCCCCCAAAATCCATGTATTATGTTGAAATTTCTTTATTTTGTACAATTCTTGATGGTGATTGCTGCAATCGCATACTTTGACATTATGTTTCATAATTATCACATTATCCTAATAATTGGAGTTAAGTTCTGAGGATGAGTTCATTAATTAAGTCTGTATGGTTAACGTTAGTCTTGAAGGGTTTACGCCTGTTTTATTGTACTTGTCAGACTTTTATAAAAATTAATAATGTTTTGGATTTAATTTAGTCAAATTCTAGTTCAAAGTTAGTTCTTTAAAAGGGATGTTTCGGGTTTTCCTAATCCACATACCATTCGAATTAAGTATGAGTACGAAGAAAATAATAGTGTCTATAAGGCAATATTTTCCCAAAGACGCTAAGACAGACTTGAAAGAGTAGTAGTCAATATGTTGTCTATTTTTGGAGTAGTATTAGCACCTAGAGGATTTGAGTATAATAACCCTTATCCAATAACCTAAGCTTTCAACCATAAGAAGCTCATGGTCTTAAGTGCCATATTTAGCTCATAGTCAAAAGAGTCTTTAACTTATTTAGTGCATGGTTTAGTGGATCCACTAGGAATTTAGTTCATGGCCCTTTTCCCAATAAGGTTTAGGGAGCCTTGCCTTCATAGGGTTATATGTTGTACTTAGTAGTTATATTCATGGAGTATGTCGGTTATAGAACCTCTCACTCTGTCAATTGACCGATCAGTTTTGAGAAGGCTTTAACTTGGTGTCCAATTGCTTTGCTAAAACTAAAGAGATTGAGATATTTAATTTTCATTTATACTTGAAAGATGAAGTTAAATCTGAAGATGTCTATATTATCACATTGCTTCTTATTTTATTTTAAGAGTAAGAGTTAGATATGTTCATCCATCACATAAATTATTTCATATATTGTTATAGCTTGCCCATATTACATCCTAAGTACTGCCGCATACTTTGTGCTACATGTTTGCACCATGCAGATCCCGCCAACCATCCGCATCTCTCTATTGACCAGGATATAGGTCTAGATTTTTCCAGCTTGGGTGAGTCCTCATGCTTTGTGGCCATCTTATCTTTGGAGTTAGTTTCTTTTAGTAGAGCCTACTAGACTTAATATTTATTTTCATCTTTCAATTTAGGTACTTATCCTAGCAATTTTTTTTTAATTTATAATATGTAGAGGATTTTAGACCGACAAATATAGTCGTCTGAGATTTGGTTTCAGTATCTCATATATTGATTTTATCTATTTATTGGTTGATATGAGATGCCAACTACTTTTTTATATTCCTTGTTTATGCTGAGTGTATGATGTGAGTCTCTCTTATAGGTGTGAACCACCTCACACTTATAACTAAGTGGATATGGATCATTTAAGAAATTTCCCTTTGTTCATGTATCATTTGGTGCTCAAGATATTAACTCCATTTACTTTATGCTTTTCAGATCATGCCTCTAAGAAGTGCGCTAGTTTGAAAAGCAACTAAACATCCTCTCAGAGTCAGATCCTAGTCTCCTCCAACTCTAGCTTCCTTAGTTCCTGAGCCTCATCCAAATCATATCTAAATAGTTGAATTTAGAAATATCATTCAACTATTTTCTTAGATTTTCACTGAACAAGACCAAAAATAGATGGCATCTGTAGCTCAGTTAGCAACTCCTGATGTTGGCATGATCAGAGAGAGAGAGAGAGTTCCTCTAGATAAGTCCCCTAGAGTTCCATGGTTCCAGAGTGGCAGAGAACATGGAGAACTTTATTGATAAGGTTTGTCGTATTTGTGATATTATTAGGGTAGTAGATCTGGGCTGAGTGGATCTTTCCATGTATTAGTTAAAGTATTTTATAGACCATATCAAATTAGTGGAGGAGAAATAGAGCAGCAGGTTAAGCCCCTCTTTCGTAGGCTTAGTTTGAGGAGGCTTTTCTGGGAAGGTTATTTCTAAGAGAGAAGAAGACTCGTGAGTTTTTGAGTTTGTTCTAGGGCTCCATGTACATTGTCGAGTACGGTATGAAATTCACCTAACTGTACGAATAAAGTACAGATATTGTTGATGATATGCACAATTGTATGGGTATGTTTGTTTCTTATCTCTCTCTTTATTTTGCTGAAGGAAGGTAGAATGGCTACATTGAACAGTAATATAGACATTGCTTGTCTGATGGTCCATTTAGAGCAGATAGAGGGTGATAAGCCAAGGTTTAGAGAGAGCAATCGTAGTAAGAAGGCCAAGACTGTCCATTTAGAGTCTAGCTAATCTAAGTTTATTGAAGGAAATAGGAAGGAAAACAGAGTTCTACCGGACCAACCCCTTTGTCATTCAGTTCCGCTTAAATTTTTTTTAGGATATCTCAAAATTAGTAGAGAAAGTAGTTTACACATCTTCTTAGGGTAGTATGGAAGGAGGGAACACTTATCCTTTTTGTTGTAACTGTGATAAAAACAATTATGGCCATTATATGATTGGATAGGGTGGATGCTTTCAATGTTTTCAGGTTGGTCAAAATACTCAAGATTATCCCTCAAAAGGTTTCTTTGGATGTGGAAATCCAAGTCATATGATTAAGGATTATCTTGTAGCTAGACAGGTAGATGGTGGTAGTAGATTTCATACAAATTCAATAGCAGCACCAGTAGCCTGCCCAACTTAACACGAGACATCTTCCACTATCAGTGGCGATAGTGCAAAAACTAGATATATGCATCGGGGTCCAGGATGGAGCATGAGCAGTCAGCTGATTTAGTTACAAGTATGTTAGGGGTTCATGATTTTGATGTGTATAACTTTTTATATCGTCGATCTACCCTAGTATTTGTTTTTCTGTATGTTTCTAGCTACATTGGAGTCAGCCCTAAGAGTTTACCTGAGCCCTTTTACCTGAACCCATCTATGTCTCGATGCTAATTGATGACTCTATTGTTGCGAAGAGAGCCTATTGTTGTTTCTCAGTATCAGTAATTGATAAAGCTTTTCCATCTAACCTTTTTAAGTTAGGCATGGTGGTTTTTTATGTTATCCCTGGCATAGATTGGCTCCATTCACGCTATGCCATGATTAACTATAGAATTAGAGTTGGCCGTTTCTAGTTTCTTGATAAGATAGTTTTTGAGTGGGAGGATAGTGTTTTTTAAGGGTAGATTAATTTATAACTTAAAAACAAGAAATATGATCTCTAAGGGGTGTATCTATTACTTAGTCAATGTTAAGGACTTTATGTCCGAGATTATTGATATTTGAGCAGTTTCTTTAGTTAAAGAGTTTCTAGATGCCTTCTAGAGGATCTCGCCGGAGTCCATCAAGAAAGGAAGATAGACTTCAGAATAGACCTATATCCATGCACTTGACCTAATTATATTCATTCATATAGAATGGCTCTAGAAGAGCTTAGAAAGCTTAAGTACCAACTAGTAGAATCCTAGACAAAGGACTCATCCATCCCAGTGTGTCTTTGTAGGGTGTCCCTGTCTTATTCGTATAAAAGAAAACTGGTTCCCTTAGGATGATCATATATTTCTGTTAGTTAAACAAGAACACAATCAGGAATAAATATCTCATCCCAAGGATTGATGAGTTGTTCAATCAACTTCATGGAACTACTCATTTTTCCAAAATTGATATTTGGTCAGGTTACTATCAACTCAAATTTTGGGAGGGTAATATTCCTAAACTTCTTTCAGAACCTGCTAAAGACATTTTGGTCTGTGGTTATATCTTTTGGTTTGAGTAATACTTTTACATATTTCATCGACCTTATGAATATGGTGTTTAAGTAATACTTAGACCATTTTTGATAGTTTTCATTAGATAACATTCTGGTTTACTCTAGAAGTGAGGAGGAACATATAAGAGTTGTTCTTTAAACTCTAAGATGTAGTCACCTTTATGCCAAATTCTCTAAGTATGAATTTTTCCTATGTTCAATTGCCTTCTTGGGTCATATCATTTCTAGTGAGGGTATTAAAGTGGATTCGTAGAAGATAAATATTGTTAGAAACTGGACAGACTCAACTCTCCATCAAATATTCGTAGCTTCTAGCTGGTTACTACCACAGATTTATTCAAGGTTTCTCCACTGTTACTGCTCTTTGACCTGGTTAACTCAGTAAAAGGTAAACTTTGAAAGGCTAGATCAGTATAAGAAGAGCTTTCAAGAGTTGAAAACTAAGTTGACTTCAGCTCCAGTCCTAATGTAGCTAGAGGGTTTAAAGGGTTTTTGGTTTACTGTCTTGCTTTGGTTTGGGTTGTGTTATGATGCATCATGGTAAGGTTGTCGCATATGCTTCTAGAAAACTTAAGTTTTATGAGAAAATTTATCCTATTCATGATCTTAAGACGACAATTATTGTCTTTGCCTTGATGATTTTGAGGCATTATTTTTATAGGGTGCATATGGATGTGTTTACCAATCATAATTCTTCAATATGTCTCTGAACAAAAAGATATGAATCTTTGTCAGAGAAGGTGGTTAGAGTTGAATTGCTTCTTACCAATTAATACTAATTACTCAGTAGAGCAGTATAGATGCATCTATCTTCACACGTTGTCATGATGCATGCAATTTCTTTGTCTATTGTCTCAGAGTGAGGTGCACAACTCACATCACAGTTTTAGAGATATTTTTAGTGGTATCTATTACCTAGGTTCTTCTAGGTAAAATATTTCACCTACATACATATGGGTTAGGCTGGGAAGACTATCCATACTCTAATGGATATGCTGAGGGTGGTGAAATCAATTTCAAGGGTATTTGGAATGACCACTTAATTTTGATAGAGTTTTTATGCAACGACATCAAGTACTCTAGTATCCAATTAGCCTCGTTTAAGGCTTTATATATGAGGGAGTGTATATTTCGCATCGAATGGTTTGATGTAGGCGAGACAGATAAGATTGGGCTAGATCTAGTTCATGGTGTGACTAAGAAATTTTAGATTATTAGAGAGAGCTTGAAAAAAACTCAGAGAAAGTAGAAGTCGTATGTAGATGTGAGAAGAAGAGAATTGGAATTTGTTGTTTATGATGGGGTACATTGGAAAGTGTTTCCTAGAAAGGGGTTTATGAGATTTAGGAAGAAGGGGAAGCTCAGTCCCCTCTATAGTAGCCCATATAAGATCTTGAGGAGAATTGGTAATTTAGCCTATGAATTGGACCTTCCAGCAGAGCTAGTCGAATTCCATTCAATCTTTTATGTATCCTTGTTGAGGAAGTGCATTGGAGATCCATTATTAATAGTGTAAGTTGAGAGAATCAACTTGACCTATGAGGCGGTCCCAATTCAGATTCCATACCATCGGGTTTGCAGGCTCAGAAACATAAAAGTTGCATCAATCAAAGTCTTGTGGTGAAACCAGTCAGTTAAGAGAGATATGTGGTAAGTAGAGGAAGATTTAATGAATAGAGACACAAATTTTTTTCCTCCTAGTACCAATCTTAGATTTAGGTAAGTAACCTTTCCGTTCATCTATTCTTGCTTTGTCTGTTGCATCTAGCATGTATATCTACATGAGTCTCATAGAGTGTATTCCTGATTTATTTGATGATTTTGTAGTAGATATGTAGTGTTCATTTAGAGTATAATTCTAGTTTAGATAAGCTCAATTAGTAGTCTATTCATGGTTACTTTGGTTCAATCAGATTAGTAAATATCATGTTTATACACAGTTCAGTCAGTTTTAGTCGTCAAATTCCCTTTTGTTCATGTTTCAGCCTTCATTCAAGGATGAATTATCTCAAGGGAGAGATACTGTAACACCCTGTTCTTGACTTAGCCTAGAAAATTGAATCAAAGTTCAGAAAAAACAGAATATTTGTTCCTAATGAATTCCATTCCACAAGTCGTAGTGTCAACCCGTGGCATGGTTGACAGAAGCCAATATCCTAGTATCAATTTACAAAAGTCGTTATATGACTCGTGGAAAAAAAATCATGAGTTATACTATGACTCATGTGTACATATCCTGCAAATTGCAGAGTAAGGCTCAGTTCCCACGAATCACTTCACAACTCTTGAAGTGACATACCAAGAGTCATGGTATGGATTCTTGGAATGATGTAAAAATTCCAGTAAGCCATCTTTAGTACCACTAGTTGAGTTATGACTCGTGGAATGTATTCCATGAGTTATACCATGACTCATGGTATGCTGTGGCTTCAATTCGGATCGAAAATTTTAATGGCCTTTAGGTAATTTCCCTGGACTTTTCCCTTTAATCCAATTTTTTTTTTGATTTATTATAGGTTATTACAAGTCCGTTATTTGACGAAGATCTTTCTATCAATAGATAGGAATAAGTGTTTGATGTAGGGGATAGGATCCATCTTCTCTTTATCTCATAATTTTTTTGTGAGAAATAAGTACCTCAAACCATTTTCCCTTTATTCTTTTCAAGAATTAGATAAAAACATAAAAGTTTCTCTAAGACTCACCCAGGGTTCTTTTGTTTTTTCAAGAGTTTCATCAATTCTTAATCAAATTCTCCAATCAATTATGTGGTCTAATCAACAAGGGTTTTCTTCCATCCTTGTGTCCAGAACCTTGAGTTTACAGTTGAATAGAAGTTCTAGAATTTTATAAAACTACCAAATCCCTGTGTTGTGCAGATATTTCTTTATTGTATAATTCTTGGTGGTTATGACTGAAATTGCACATATTGACATGATATTTCATAATTATCACATAATCCTAATAATTGGAGTCAATTTTTGGGGATTTATTCATGAGTTGAGGTTTCTTAGTTAGAGTCAGCATGTTTATTTTTCAGCGTTGATGGGTTTAAGCCTGTATGTAATACTTGCTAGACTTTCACGAAAATAATAATGGTTTGGATTTAATTTAATTTAAGACTAGTAGAGAATCAGTTTTTTAAAAATGATGTTTCAGTTTTGCCTAATCCAACAGCCTATTCAGATTGGCTATGAGTATGAAGAAAGTAAAATGACACTGTCTGTAAGACAATTTTTTCCTAAAGAGTCTAATACATACTTGAATGAATAGTAGTCAGCATGTTGTTAGTTTTTTGAGTATTATTAACACCAATAGGATTCAAGGCATAGGAATCCTTAGCCCATAACTTATGTTGCCAAGCGTAGCAAGATCATGACCCAAAGGTATATTTAGCTCATGGTACAAAGAGGCTTGAATTATTTAGTTCATGGCTTAGTGGATCCACTTGGAGTTTAGTTCATGACCCTTTACCCGTCAAGGTGTAGAGATCCCTGCCAGCATAGATTTATAGATTGGACTTCATAGCTATATTCATGGAATATATCGGTTATAGAACCTCTCTTTATGTCGGTTATCAGTAAGTTTTGAGAAGATTTTAACTTGTGTCTAACAAATTTGTTAAAACTAAAGATCTTAAGTTATTAATTGAGTTTCATTTACACTCTAGGGAAATGAAGTTAAATCTGAAGATGTCTATCTTTGCACATTTTGGCGTATTTAATGTTGAGAGTCAGAGTCAGTTATACATGCATTGCATAACATTTTTGTATATTGTTATTTATTTTGATGCTACTTTCCTTCATGATTAGTACATATTATTTAATGATGCATACTCTTTATGCATGTTTTCACTCTGCATATTGGGCCATCCATCCGCATGCTCTTAGTTGGCCAGATTGCAAATCCATATTTGACCATCTTGGGTGAGTCCTCATGCTCTGGGGACCATCTTATCTTTGAAGTTACTTTCTTTTAGTATCCTACAAGACTTAGAATCTATTTCTTGCTTTCAGTTTTATTCTAAGCTAGCTAGGGGCTTGTCTTAATAGCTTGTTTATTTCAGCTTGAGGAGGCTTTTATCCAGACACATATGTTAGCTTGTAATTTGGTTTTAGTATCTCATTTGTTAATTTTATCTATTTATTTATTGATATGAGATGCCCACTACTTCTTTATATTTCTTTGCTTCCACTTAGTGAATGTGAGTAGATGTATCCTAGAGCCAAGGTTACTTTGGGGCCACTTGGGGGCTATGTCTTTTCGCGTCCAAGGGGTGAGATCGGGGCGTGAAAGTATAATATTGTGATTTTAGAAGTTGATTGTGAATTTTGATGCCTTGATATGAGTGTTATTCCCCAATTCCACAGCCTGGATCGACATGATTCAAAGGACCCACAAGTGGGCCTAAGATAGTTCTTGGTACGTACAAGTGGTTATCTACTAAGTATATAGCTGAAGTAATAAAGTAAATAGTGGATAACACTAATGAAGAGAACTTATAAAGATTTTCAGTGTTTGATAAACTGATTGCAACATACTAAAAACATAAATATCTTAAACATCTACTAAAAATAGAATGAACTGTCGGGAAAAAACCTCAGTCAGTTGTCAATGTAAGTCTAAAACATCATAAATGAAATAATAAATGAGAAAAAATCTGGCCCTTGATGTTATGAGGAATTACCAAGATGATCTTCTCAACCTTAGATAGCCATGATGGTGAGGATGACCTGTATCTATATTGTTATAAAATAATTTAGCCACAAAATGGAATCAGTACATCAAATATACTAATGTGTAAATGTAAGTTTAAATCATGAATAAATGTGTAATAAATGCCAAAGCATAAGATTAGTCATGAGATAGGAGCTAAGAGTTATATTATAAGTCTAGGAAATCTATGCAATAACCTAAACCTGTGGTCAATTATAAATCATAAATCTCATATAAAGTTCTAAAATGATATGAGTAAGTCATAATATATTGGGAAAATGCAACTGTTAGTTCTAGAAAATTAAAATCATGAGGTGAGAATTTTAATAATCGACATAAACCATGCTATAAGAAAATAAAGTCCAATGTCATAAACCCACATGAATAAAGTTCTCTCTAACCTGCCACAGTTAGAACTATTCTATAAACTAATCTAAGTATCCATAACTAGGGATAAAGACAAGCCTATGTTGGCTACACCGTTTTTGATAATAAATCCTCCCTAAACCATGCAATATAGTAATATCATAAAAAACTATCATATGAGACATATCTAGATACTCGATCTAATTCTTGTCATTGATGGCCGGTAGGATGCCATATCTAACCTAACAAGATCACACGATAGTTTAGTAGAGCACCATATTTTTTATCTTATCTTATCATGATAGTTTTCATAAGTTTTTCTAAATCCAAGAAAGGTTCATAAAACTAAGTTCATGATGATCATAAAATAATTCATGAGTTTTAATATGCCAAAGTAATGAATTTGGCACATTCTAGGATAAATCAAGTTGAAATATGCTTTTTCAATATAAGTTCATGGAAACAACTGAAATTCATACTAGAAGTCATAAATCAATATGAGACAGTCACAATTAAACTCATGATAAAAATTGCAAGATAAAGTTATTAAAAACTAATGGTTTTTGGGCATGACGATGGAAAGAACATCAATTAAACAACCATACCTGATTTTCTTAAAATCTAACATTTGAAGAAGAACCCTCAAACTCTGTTAATCCCTTTCTTATCATCTCCATTTGCAGAAATTCTTTCTAAGCATTGAAAGAATAGAGAAAATAGGGTTTAGGATATATAATACTAGATTGATGAGTTTAAATAACGTGGTAATGATCTTTAAAGGCTAAGGAAATGACTTCTTACCCTGGAGTAACTATTCTAAAAATCATTGCAGGTCACCATGAGTGGACCTATGACTCGTGGTGAGGGATCATAACTCGTGACCCGAGTCGTGATTATGAACATTGGTTTACTGGAATTTTGGCTTAACACACCATGGTTCCCCACCACAACTTATGATGCCTACCACGAGTCTTGGAAGGTATCATAGTTTGGTAGGTTGGGCTACTAAAAATTGACTTCAGGTTCCGATGAGTTCATATCACAACTCGTGACTTGATACCATGAGCTGTGACTTGGTTCGTAGTCTTAGATTTATAATTTTACTCAAACTTTAGTAAAAAAATACAAGGTCCTGTCGAGGCTACCATGAGCTGACAAACAGCCTCGTTGCAGCCTCCGAGTCGTGACTGGACTTTAGGGCCATATGAAGAATTTTATGTTCTGGTTTTCTTTTCTAGGAGGAGATTTAGTATTCATAAGCTAGTACAAGCATGAGGTGTTAAAATATCTCCCCTTTGGGATCATTGATCAATTTAGGGTAAATCGAGTACTATTAGGATCATAA
>JBDJHY010488689.1:0-17301 GCA_039654485.1 Withania somnifera | reverse complement strand
CAGATGTGAGATTATGATGATGTTAGAGATTTTACTTGGTGGGCGTACCTCCATGGACCTTACCTATGTGCTATAGTGACTAAAGGAGGGGTATAGGATAAAGCAAGGATATACGGGAATTATAATTAGCCTTCCATGGATGCTTTCTGCTGGGCCTTTGGGTACGTGAGGAGGAACGTACACAAGACTAGTTACTTAATGGTGTCTATTTAATTTTCTGCACTTGTTTTCTTCAGTGTGCCCCTGCTCATATGGGAGGCCTACGGGGTGAGTGTGTTTTATGTGTACATTGCCATTCTTATGGGGGATTTGGTAGTGTTAATTTACTTTCTATATTCACAACTTAATTATCATTATTTCTTATATGTGAGATTGTCTTGCTATGTGGGATATTTGTGCGAGGTGTCATTTGATTATGCCTTTCTATCTTACTTTGAGGTTACTGTTATACTGTTCATGCTTGTTTATATATATTTTGCAAGGGTTTGAGGTACGTTCTCTTCTTTCTACTGAGATCTGATTTTGATGTTTTATTTAGTGAAGCCATGTCTTTCTATTTACTTGCTTCTTATCTGAGTAGCTAGCTTCCATGTTTTACTATTTTCTTATGTGACCTTACTTTCTTGTATTTCGTTATTTAATGCTTTTATGACTGTTGTATGCCTAGTGGGCCCTCGAAGCCTACTGGGTACGGATTTCTTCAGTGACTTGTACTCATACTAACTTGCTCACATGGTACAGAGCCGAGTACTAGAGCCCCACATTTATTTATGGATTATCATTCGTGCCTACTTGCTGATACTTTCATAGATATAGGATGAGCTTGACATCTAGTTGTTCCTGCTCCCTCTTCAGATTTGACTTGTCTCTATTGTATTTTTAGAGAAATATTAAAAAAAATTTATACTCTGTACTTAGAGGCTCTGCTTTATTTACACCAATACTGGGTTTTGGGAGTTTACTTATTATGTTATTATATTTTGTTATATTATTATATCCCCTTTCTTTTATAGCTTGTTATTGTACTTGTGAATTCCTCTTTAGTGATCATAGACCTCCTCTTCGGCTTTAGGCCACAGGGTTAGTTTTCCTACTGGTGGGATAGTAGGTGCCATCATGATCTGAGAAATTAGGTTGTGACAACAACTTTAGCATGTTATACTGTGAAATGACTCCTATGAATTCTTGCAATTTGATATTGTAATGGATAGATCTTGCCAACAACTTTCACTTCTACAATGATTTTACTAAATCTTAAGAACGTTTCTTCTACTGATTCTCCTCCTTTAATTCAAAAAGCTCCTAGTCACATTCTAGTAAACTCGTGATGGTTTCCTTGACTTCGTCAATTTCTTCATATGTTACTTCCAATTTATCCCACATTTCCTTGCCAGTCTCACAGTATGAGATCTCTTCTCTTCCTCTCCCCGAATCGAGTTATAGTAAATGTTCTTTGCTGTGGCGTCTATTGAATAATCTCAATTTGCTCATTTTCATATTCATCTAATGATGGAATAACTTTACCTGCAGTTCCATCTCTCTTTTATTTTCTGTGGGGAGGAACGGAATATCACCAAGTCTTTCAGTAAAAATAAAGGGTTCTAATAGTGCATGGTATTGTGAACGCTCCTAGTTTTTCTTTTTTTTTTTTTTGTACCAAGGATCTAGAAGAAATAGCCCCGTAATGGTAAATATTATTTTTAGGCTCAAAACTAACTATTCATTTCTTGGTTACCGAGTCTTTCATAAATGTAGAATATCCTAGCATTTTCTCAAGTGCCTCAACCAGCGAAACATTCATGGATAGTTGTTTCAATATATTCATAAACTTCTAAAACTGATCATCATCAACTTTATTTTTCATTCTCTGAGGAAAATGGGGGTTGTAGTATTGGCATCTCGGTTACCTATTCTGGTTCCTCCTTATCTAAGTCGGCCACATATATACTTCCCCTCTGCAATCCTTCCTCAGTGTAATCAACTAAATGCTTTTGGGGTTAAACATGCAGCTTTTTTAGACTTTTCTACAGTTGGCTTCGGATCAGATAATAACTTGTCACTTCTAGTGATTGACATGAAGTGACCATCTTTCTTTTAATTGTATTCTACCTCAGTTCCATTTTGATGGTTAAGAGAGAAGGACAACTACCCCATTTAGAACTCTAATTGTTTTATTAACGTGGAATATAATTCGACAATCTTATAAATATTAGAAATGCTTTTATTCATCACCTTAGAACTTTCACCAAATGATTCCACATTCTAGAGCACTTTAGCTACCATATCTTCCATTTTTAAAGTCCCTGCCTCTTTGTCACGATTCCCTAGAGGCACATACACTCCACTCCTGTTCTTACTATCTATGTCCTTATTTTTCCAACTGCCCTGCTCCTTATCGCGATAATATCCTTGTTCATGGAAGTGTTCTTTGTTAGAGTTCCGACCTTGGGTTCCCTGTTGGAACCCCTACCGATTTTGTAGATACCTAGCCTCCTCTTCAGAGTCTGAGTCATTACCTTCGTATAGCTCTTTAACATAGGAAGAAATAACTTTTACCTTCTCATGGCCTCCATCTAACAATTGATTAGACATTAAGTCTATTTGTGTTTCTGTGTATTCCATATCCTGGTCACGTTCCACCTCTCTTTGGCATTTCTCCACCAACATAGCATTAGTCCTTAAACCACCAGACCCTTTTATTTCTCATGTATGACAACTCTTATTATTTTGGGTCTCCTTTAAAACTTGAGCATAAGTTCTTAGTATGTATGACCCTAAGGTGCGTTCAAAGCTCGATAGGACTTCTCCTTCAAATAGTTTTCTCCCAACCCATGTGTAGAAGATTGCTTTATGTATTTATTGAACCTCAAGCACACTTCATGCAGTGCCTCATCATTTTTCTGTCTAATGTTGGTGATCTCATCCCTTAACACTAGCATCCTAGAGGGAGGAAAGAACCTTTCTAGGAAAGCCTCTTTCAGCTCTCCCTAGTTTGCTAACGAGTACAGGGGTAAGTCGTCTAACTATATTGTGGCCTCCCCACTCAGCGATAATAGAAGCAGCCTCAATTGTGTGTCTTTCTAGATTACTTCTGGTAGGTTTTAAGACTTGCTTATAGCTATGAAATTCTTTAAATGAAAGTTGGGGTCTTCACCAACAACCTTCTGAAATAATACATTCATGGTTAGCAGTTGAATCATGGTGCTGGTGATATTGAATTTATTGCCCAATGCTAATGGTGTAAAATGATTTTCCCTGTTACACTAGCCCCGTCAAGTTCTGTACTATCATAATCCACATACACCTCATTATTCCTCAAATGTTGAGGTCTAGGAGGTGTTCCTGGATGCTTCCCTCTCGGCGCTTATTTAAGGGAAGCTATTTGGGGTCAGGTAGTTATGCATTATCTTGCCTATTCATCCTTATAACTGTTTGGTTGATTTCTAGATCAACTGGCAATAACAGTACACCCGAGCTTCATTTATTTGGCATGTACTACCTATACCTTGTAATAAAAAAAACAACAAAAAAAGCAAAAACTAGAAATAAGACTAAATGAATAATATTACCCTTGGCTTTTATCGATAACAGTATTCCCAGGCAATGGCGTCAAAATTTGATAAAGATAAAATTATACCTCCTAAAGAAGTATAAATGTTCATTGGTCAAATATAGAACCCAAGTAGGTTGGGGTTGATGCCACAGGGAATATGGTATCGTCTTAAGCCTAGCACCAATATTTAGTCACTTAGTTGTTATTTCCATAAGACATAAAAAGTAAATAGGGGGATTAGTTGGTAAAGGAGTGTTCTTCATAATTGAATGTAAATATCAATCGATATAAGTTATAAAAGGAATTCAAGTGATGAGAGAACCTAGGATTATGTTCACCAAGGTTTCAGCAAACCTTCGGATGGTAAACATTGATGATCTTGAGATCTTTCCTAAGTACAGAGCTATTTATAGTGATAGTACTATTTACATACATGTTTTTCAACATATAATCCTAGATAAATCTCTTTTTTACACCATGTTTAGGCTATAAAAGATTGTATTGTCTCCGTCATAATAACTCAAGATGATTACCCTTATTACCGTAATAATTATTAAACGAGGGTTAATGCCCCAAAATTCATAGCATAACCTCATCTCCTAGTTTTAGCCACTGGCTTATTACTAGTTAAACCTAGGAATATTCTATTGTTTTCAACTACTAAAAATTTGTTAAATAGTATAGAGTATGTGTTCATCACTTAGTTAGATGCAAGAACCATAATAGACTTACAACCCTAGTTTTGATTCACTCATGGATCCCACAGCCCTAGAGTTCTGATTTAGATACTCATGATCTTTAAAACATAAAACTAAGAAATAAATGTAATAGGCTTCATATAAGAAAATAATCTTCAAACTCATTGCAATTAATAATCACATGTCACAAACTCTCACACTTGTGTTCTTGTTAAAGAGAATAGTAAAAAACAAGTTGTGTAAGGATAACAATAACTAATAATAATTTCAAAATAACCTAATTTATCTATTTATAGTGCATTAGTACAAGTGTAATATCTAAAACTTGGAATAAATTATCGCTCCGATTTGGGTGGAACATCAGGTGAACCATCTAGCCTTAGATGAGTCACTTGATCTGTTGTTTGTTTGTTTCTTTAAATAGTTGGATTCCATTTGGGTGGAATGTATTGGATAAACCTTCTAGCTTTAAATGATTCATCCCATATTCTGTCTATTTCCTTCTCTTAAGAAGTTTAATTTATCTTAGATGGAACCCAATTGGACAAACAGTCTAATCCTTCATATGTTTTGTTCCTTTCAAATAATGGCCTTTCCCCTGGATGGAACAACTTGGGAGAATGGTTCAGGTTTGGACGAAACATCCAAAGTTCCTTCAAAAATCCATTTCTTTCCTGCAATTTCTCCAAAGTTCCATACATCAACTTCACCCTACAAATTCACAAAAAAAATATCAAATCATACAAAATTTACTCAAGAACATACATATTTTTATAGTTTTAAGTGCAATATGTGACATAAATACCGCCATATCATCGGTTCCTATAGTTAGAGAGTTTGTTGATGTATTTTCGACTAACCTTTCTAAGATTCCTCCTGATAGAGATATTGAGTTTAGCATTGATTTAGAGATGGGAAATAAGACCATTTCCATTCCTCCTTACCATATGGCTCCTGATGAGCTAAAGGAGTTGAAGATCAGTAGAAGGACTCTCTTAGCAAGGTTCCATAAATCTTAGTGTGTTACCTTGGGGTGCACCAGTTTTGTTTGTGAAGAAAAAGAATAGTTCTATGTGTATGTGTATTGACTATAAGAACTTGAACAAAGTTACCGTGAGGAAAAAGTATCCATTGCCTCTCATTGATGATTTTCTTCACCAGTTTCATGGTGCCTCTATCTTTTCTAAGATTCAATTGAGGTCCGAGTACCACCAGTTGAGGATTAGACCTTATAACATTGTAAAGATGACTTTGAGAACTATATTTATCCACTATGAGTGCTTGGTTTTATCTTTTGGTCTTAATAATGGCCCATCAACATTTACGGAGTTTATGAACAGTTTATTTCATCTGTATTTGGATTCCGTTGTCATTGTTTTCATTAATGATTATAATGACCCTAAAGGTCATTTTTGTTTTTCATGAGTATTTTGACTATTTTTCCCTTTTGATAGCCTCGTTATATCAAACTAAGTCTGGTTCCATGGTTTTCTTTTGTGAGGGGTGTGATTTGATGTAAAAGTGTGAAAAATTTGAGTTTTTGGAGCTTTTAACTTCAAATGAGGAACTATAGGAGTTATATAGTGTTCTAGACCTTGTATAAGAAATTTATGAGTTTCGTCAGTTTTGGAATGTCAATTTTGGTCTAGTTAAACTCTTGTTTACTATCTTAGACCATCCGTGGTAAATTTCAGTGTTTAGATAGGTTGAAGTTGTAGTTTTAAGTGAATTGGTTGAATTGGGTCAACATTTAGTCTTAGAGTGCTTAGCTCAAAAATCTAATGGTTCTGTTGGATTCGTAAGGTATAACGTGGCCTAAGATGAGGTATTTTATAATTTTTGTAAGCCTCGGGGGTATTTGGGTCATTTTAGTTATTTTGGTTAAAATGGTCCCTTAAAGACTATTGGGTCAAGGACACCTCATACATGTAATTTGATGTTTCTGTTGGGTCTAAAATATCAAAAATAGTATATTTTAACATATGGTTTATTATCATGGGATTCCAAAAGAATCTCAGGTGGCCTTCTGATGTCATTTTATGCCTTTTGAAATGCAATTGTTGTTGCTTTGTTGTTATTGTCCCAGGATTCTCTGCATTCGTATAGGCCCAAATCATTCATGGAAAGTGGAGTTCATGTGCTTCATGTTCATGGGGATTATGGATACGATCGCGGAAGCTTACAAGGTTACCTTCCGCGATCGTGACATATAGTCCGTGATCACGAAGGTCTGTTGACTGTTGACTTCCATGTTCGTGGGGTAGAGCCGCATTTGTGGTGAATGCCTGGTGCTCTTGTGAATTATTTTTAAATGGATTAGGAATGTTTTTGGCTCATAAAAACTCATGCAAATCCTCTAAAACACTTATTTTTGGCAAAGTTGAAAGGGGAAATTGAAGATAATTATTGGGTAAGGTTTCTAATAACTTTTTCAATGATTTATCACCACTTTGGATTGATTTTACTTAGAAAATTCATGGTTTTTAGGCCTAAATCAGTGGGTAAAAGGAGGAACTCGAATTTGATAAAACAAAATAGTGATTTTAACAATCAAATTGAATGGGTTTTTTATGAAACTTCAATTTTAGGATTCCTTGGTATTGGGTGACACTATTTTATGAACAAAATTTGATTTTGACTCCATGGGTCTGGGTCATTTTTTACATATACCCTAATTATTTGGTTTTGGGTGTTTATTAGTGTATTTCTTATATTTCTCGATGGGTGACAAGATTTCACTCGACTGGATGTCATTCGAAAGGGAAATACACTTGAGTAGATATTTCTTTAAATATTAATACAAGTTGAGGTTAATGGCTTTCCATAAAGTGTTAAATTTGTTTGCTGTGACTTGAGGGTGATAGTGGGTACATCAGGATTAACTTTATCGGCTAGGTTGACTATTAATGAGGAATAAGTGGGATAATAGGATTATTTGTTAAAATTATTAAATTCTAAACATACTTGAAAGGTGTTGTTATTAATTTGGTTTGAACCATATGGTGAGAAGTAATAACTTGGACAAGAATTCTGATAAAATTACATACTTGATAATAAAAGTACCGGAATAAAGGAATGGGGGGTCTTGATTATAAGTTTGAAACATTGATTTGTGAGATACCCATAATTATTATGAGATAATTGTTTACTTTAAATTATTCAATTATGGAGTTTGATTATATGGAGGCATGATTTTGTAATTAACAGGTGCCTAATTATATTTTGGTAAAGGCATGATAGTGTAATTGACCAGTGCCTAAATATATTATTGATGTGGCATGACTGGGTATTTGAATAGTGCTTAATTATATTATTTACATGGAATGAATGTGTAATTGACGGATGCCTAAGTATATTATTGACATGGCATGATAGTGTAACTTACCCGTGCCTACTTTATTTATGATCCTTGATTACTGTTTCACTGTTAGTTTCAAGATATTCTATCCTTGTTGGCTGAAGCTGGTATTTCTATTCATTGTATAAACTATTGTTGGGATGTTGTATATAAATTTGTAGTGCATCTTTAGTATTATGGAAAAGCAGTTGGGAACTAAGAGTTGGGATTTCTTTTTATAGTTATCGAACTGAGGACGCTGATGAGTTCCATGGTTTTGTACTCATGCTTGTTCTTCTTCACTCTTGTGCAGGTACCGCAGCGGATTAGTTGTGGGATCATTGTTCTGTAGTTCTTCTTCTTGGAGTTTCTAGAGGTAGCTTTTTCTCATCTATAATCCTGAGATTTCCATTCTAAATTAAAGTGTTACTTATCAAAGTCTTTGATATTTTTATCAGACGTTGTATAAATTTTTATTAGTGGCTATGTACAGTGACACCTGGCTTTGGGAAATAATTTTAGTTAATTTTATAAACTACTCTATGAGATTTACTCTTTATTTACCTTCAGTAATTACTTTTCTTTATTTAATATGCCTTGATTCGTCTTACAGTATGAGTTAGGATGACCTACCGATTTGCGAATTTTAGGTGTGTTCACACCTAGTTTTGGGGCATGACAAGTTGTTATTAGATCCCTAAGTTCTTAAGTCAAATAATAGATAAGAAAATTTTAGTAAAGTCTTTCGGATCAGTGCGGAAACTTCAGTTACTTATCCTCGAGAGGCTACACAACTCTAGGAAAGATATCTTCATTTATTCACTTCTATCTAGTATGGTTGATTTGTATGTAATTAGTTCCTGTACGTGCTATTTGACAGATGGTGAGGACTAAAGTTTCTATTGATAAGGGTAATAACAATGTATATAATCTATCTACCAAGGGTAGGGGTAGATTTAGAGGCCGAGGTGGATCCCGAAAGAGATTTAGAGGGGCATCCCTACGTAGGGGTAGAGCTAGAGTGACTTTACCTGAGCCTGTTATGGATTGAGTTGAGGATAGAGCTCCGAACTATATGGTAGCCCCACTACAACTGGATACTTTGTCAAGGGTTCTTGGAGAACTTGTGATTTTGGCATAGGGAGGTACACTGTAAGGTTCTTATACTGGTGGGACATCTACCAGTAGTTCCCGAGAAAGTAGGCCAGCCACCTATGATTTAGGTTCTAAATGGATAGCCGCCTATAGTTATCGGTCAGATGGGACATCCACATATTGTACATATGGTACATATGCTTTAGATTTAGGGTGTTGGAGATTCAGGGGCAATTGTTGCAGAGATTTTCGATGATTAGCAATGGAGATATCAGAGGCTCCGTAAGATAGACCAACCTCAGTTTCATAGTGGGCACGACGAGGACGCATTTGAGTTTTTGATTATCTGTCATGAGATACTCCATAGTATAGGGATGGTACATTCACATGGGGTAGACTACCTAGTTCTACAGCTTCATGGGCCTTCCAGACAATGGTGGTGTTCTTACTTTGACTCTAAACCATCTGGATCTGCTCCTATGACTTAGTAGATGTTTGTACGGTCTTTTATAAAAAGGTATGTGTCTTGTTGTGTGAGTTACAAGCTCTTATGAGTTTGATGAGTTGAGACAGGGAGGATGACCATGCATACGTATGTATTTTGCTATTATGAGTTGTCCAGTCATCCTTTACCTATCTTACCTGATGAGCAGGACAACATAGCCAGATTTATTAGCAGATTGAGTTCTTCCATTCAGACGTAGTATTCACGGCTTCTCAGATGTATAGGCTACCCTGCACAGTGGGATTGATGCATCAAGAGGGTTTGAGTAGTTGTTTAGGGATAGTTCTTGTGATACCCAAGCCAAGAGCCCCGTTCTTATGGTAACTTCTTTTGTGCCTTATTTGAAGATAGGGTTCCTTTCAGCATAATGGTCACTTTCAATGCCGAGTTCCTTTTAAGGCATCTATGCAGACTTTAGACAAGATGGATATTACAGATGCCACCAGTGCTTCTCAGGGTTCATTTAGGTATCATCAGAGGTTTTCATGCCGGGGTGGCTATTTGGGTTCTCAAGGTTTACTTTATCAACCTTCACCTCCCAAGCCATGCTTTACTTATGGGGTTAGGGTTTACATCTAGAAGTAATGTACCTAGCGCCTGTAATAGGATCCTAGAAGGCTTCTCAAACTTCTCATGCTTTGGTTAGAGCGCCAACAACTTCAATTAGAGGTAGATGGTGGTCATATGGGAAGTGGTGCACCCGCTAGCAGTAGTGCGCAGTAGGCAGGCAGAGGATAAGTTCGTCCTTCAACTCATCCAAGAGATGGGTTTGCTTAGTTCTATGCTTTTCATGAAGATCTGAGGCCGATTCTTTTGATGCGGTGATTATAGGTATCATCCCAGTTTGCACTAGGCCTCCATCTATGTTATTTGACTCAAGATCTACACATTCTTATGTATTTGCATATTTTGTTGTTGGTTTTGACATTTTATCTTACGCATTTCTCATAATGTGTCTACTCCTCTTGGTGAGTCTTTAGTGGTGGATCGGGTGTACCGATCTCATTTTTTAGTCATTTCGGGGTATGAGACTTGGGTAGACATGATATTTCTTGACCTGGTAGACTTTAATTCCATTTTAGGCAATCTTGCTCCTTAACATGCTATACTAAATTTCCATACCAAGACTGGTACATTATGCATGCCTGGTATTCTGAGGGTTGAGTGGAAGGTTACATACCGGTCGTATCCTCGTAGAGTTATCTCTTTTCTTCAAGCTTAGAGGTTGACTGACAAAAGGTGTATATCTTATTTGTCCTTTGTGGTAGATGCTAGTGTTGATTCCCCTTCCTTAGAGTCAAAACAATTGTGAATATATTTCCAACACACCTTTCTAGGTTCCCTACTAATAGGGATATTGATTTTGGTATTTATTTGGAGCCGGGCACGAAGCCCATTTCTCTATTCCTCATTACAGTATGGCTCTTGATGAGTTGAAGGAATAATTGCAAGACTTTATTCATAAGGGTTTTATTCGTCCTAGTGTGTCACCTTAGAGTTCCCTAGTCTTGTTTATGAATAATAAGGAGGTTTCTATATGCATGTCTATTGATTATAGACAGTTGAACAAAGTGATAGTGAAGAACAAGTATCCCTTACCTCGCATTGATGATTTGTTTTACCAGCTCAATGAATCTTCCATCTTCTCTAAGATTGATTTGAGATTCAGGTACCATCAATTGAGGATTAGACCTTTAAATATTTCGAAGACGGATTTTCATACCAGATGTGGGCATTTTGAGTTTCTTGTGATGTATTTTTGGATTACTAGTGCCCTAGTTACATTTATGGAGTTAATAAATGGAATAATTTATCCCTATTTGGTTTCTTTTGTGATTGTGTTCATTGATGATATATTGGTTTATTCCAAGACTGAGGCTAACCATGTTCAGCATTTGAGGATTGTACTTAAGATGTTAAGAGATGAGAAGCTATATGAGAAGTTCTCAAAGTATGAGTTTTGGTTGAGCTTAGTGGCACTATTGGGATATGTGGTGTCCTAAGAGGGTAATTTGGTCTATCAGGCCAAGATTGTAGTGGTATATGATTGGGTGAGGCCTAGCTTACTGACTCAGATCTGGAGCTTTGTTGGTTTGGATGGGTACAATAGGATTTTATACAGGTGGTTTTTCTATTGTCAAGCCATTGACTAGACTAACTCAGAAAAGTGTGCCTTTTCATTGGTCTGATGAGTTCAAGGATAGCTTTCAAAAGCACAAATCATTATTGACTTCAGCTTTTATTATTACTTTTACCATTAGGGGTAAAGGTTTTACTGTTTATTATGACTCTTCAAGAGTTTTTTTGGGAGGAGATTTGATGTAGGATGGTAAGGTAGTGTCCTATACTTTGGGCAATTGGAGGTACACGATAAGAACTACCCTACTCATTACTTAGAGTTGGCAGGGGTGGTATTTGTTTTGAAGTTGTGGATACATTACTTGTAAAGGTTGCATTTGTTAGGCATTCACCGATTATATGAGCCTTTTGTACATTTTCAGTCAAAAGTACCTTAACTTTAGACAGGGGCATTGGTTGGAGGTTCTTAAAGATTATGACATTAGTATTTTATATCACTTGGGCAAGGCCAACATGGTGGTAGATTCCCCTAGTCAAAAATCCTCGAGGATGGGTTGTTTGACTTGGATTTGGGATGAGGAGTAACCTTTGTCTAGGGATGTTTAGATTCTATCCAACAGTTTAGTATGATTGTAGATTTCATATGAAGGTGGTGTGCTTGCATGTGTAGAGGCCTGTTTGTCATTGATAGAGAAGATTTGTTCCACTTAGTTTGATGATGCTAAGTTGAGAATCATTCGTGATAAAGGGTTGTGAGGTGATTCCAAGATGACCAAGTTAGATTCTTAGGATATTTTAAGGATTAGTGGTAGGATTTACATCCCGAAGTCTGATGATCTAGTGAGGTTGATCTTAGAGGAGATCCACAGTTCTAAATATTCCATTCACACTAGGGAGACGAGGTTGTATCACGACCTGAGTCATTAATATTGCTGGTATGGTATAAGGAAGGACATTGGGACTTTATTTCTAGGTGCTTAAATTGTCAGCAAGTGAAGTTTAAGTACCAGAGGCTAGGCAGTGTGTCACAAAGGATTCCTATTCCCCTATAGAAATAGTAGTGTATATCCATGGATTTCATTGTTGGTTTGCTGACTACTTCAGGAAGTTGTAACTCCATTAGGATGATTGTTGATATTTTGACCAAGTATTCTCACTTTATTCTAGTGAAAGAAGGTACAAGCTCAAGAGTTGGCATAGATTTACATTAGTAAGATAGTGTTGTTTGATGGTACCCCATTTATATCATATCTGACCAAGGCACATAGTTTACTTCATATTTTTAGAGCACTAGACAACATAAGATAGGTATTCATCTTGATATGAGCATGACCTTGCATCCTCAGAATGATGTCTAATCTAAGTGTACCATTTAGGTGCTTGAGGACATGTTTCAAGCTTGTGTTATTGACTTTGGTAGTCGTTGGTACCGGTTCTTACCTCTCAAAGAGTTTTCCTATAACAATAGGAGTCATTGTTTGGTAGGAGGTATAGGTCTCCTATTGGTTTGTTTTATACTTCTAAGGAGATACCACGGAGTACAGATTTTTTGTAAGATTCCATGGATAGAGTTAGATTGATTTAGACTTGATTACTTTTTGCCCAAAGTAGGTAGAAAAGCTATGTTAATAAGAGGGTTAGGCCATTGGATTTCATGGAGGGTGATAGTTTCACCCTTGAAGGGTGTGATGAGATTTGGGAGGAAAGGGAAGTTGAGTCCTCGTTTCATTGTTCCTATTGAGATTTTATAGAGAAAAAGAGATGTGGATTACAAGTTAGCTTTTCCACCTAGGTTGCCCACTGTGCATCCGGTGATTCATGTCTTTATACTTTGGAGGTATATGCCCGATGAGTCTCACGTGCTTCAGTGGGATGCTTTGAGTATGGACCCATACTTATCATTTGAGGAGGAGCTAGTTGCAATTCATGGTAAATAGGTTCAGAGGCTCCAGAACAAATAGATACTTATTGTGAAGGTGTAGTGGAGACACCCAATGATTGAGGAGGCTACTTGGAAGACTGAATCTAATATGCATAATCAGTATCCTCAATTGTTTGACATTTAAGTACTTCTTCATTCTTATGTTCTAGGATGAACATGGTTTTTAGTTGTGGATGTTATAATGACGCTAAAGGTTTTTTTTGCTTTTCCTATGTATTTTGACTGTTTTTTCCTTTTCGTAGCCCCATTATATCGACTAATGTAGGGTTTCATAGTTGGTTCGGGTGCGGGGTGTGATTTGACGTAAAAGTTTGAAGAATTTGAATTTTGGAGCTTCAAAGTTCAAATAAAGAACAATAGGGGTCATATAAAGTTATAGACCTCGTATCAAAAATTCGTCAATTGCATCATCTCTAAAATGTCGATTTTGGTCTAGTTACACTCTCATTTACTATTTTAGACCAACCATGGTGAGTTTGAGTGTTTAGATGGGCTAAAGTTGAAGTTTTAAGTTAATTGGTTGACTTAGGTAAACATTTGGTCTTAGAGTGCTAGAATCATAAATTTGATGGTCCTATTGGAATTGGCAATTAATTTTTTCCTAGGATGAGGTCTTTTATATTTTTCATAAGTCTCGAGGGTATTTTTTTCATTTTGATTATTTTGAACATAGGCCCTTAACGAGTATCAGGTCAAGGAGACTTGTACATGTGATTTGAAGTTTTCATTGATTCTGAAATATCAAAAAGTAGTATATATATTTATTTATGGTTTACTTTCATGGGATTCTGAACGAATCTCGAGAGGCCTTACGATGTCATTTTTACCTTGTAAAATGTTGTTGTTGACGTTGTGCTGTTACTGTCCCAGGATTCTCCATGTTCGAGAAGGCACACCATATTCATGGAGAAGTGGAGTTCTTGTAGTTCATGTTCGTAGGGGTTGTGGTCGTGTTTGCAAAGCTCACCTAGGTTACCTTCTGCGACCATGAAGGTTTGTTAGCTGTTGAAATTCACTTTAGGGGGTAGAGCCATATTCACGGTGAATGCCTGGTGCTTCTCTAATTATTCTAAAATAGATTGGGAAGAGTTTTTACTCATAAAAACTTATACAAAACCTCTAAACCCTCATTTTTCAAAGATTAAAGATGAAATTTAAGATAATTATTGGGTAAGTTTTCCAACCAATTTGTCATCAATTTATCACTACTTTTGCATGATTTTATATAGGAAATTCATTGTTTTAAGGCCTAAATCAGTGGGTATAATGAGGAATTCGAATTTGATAAAAACTTGTGGTTTAAACAACAAAATGGAGTGGGTTTTGATGAAACTTAATTTTTAGCATTACTTGGTATTGGGTGAAATTATTTTACAATTGAAATTTGATCTTGACTTCGTGGGCACAGGGTCAGTTTTTATATAAACCTTAATTATTTGGTTTAGGGTGTTGATTAGTATATATTTCTTGTATGGATGACTAGATTTCGCTCAATTAAAGGCCCATTCAGAAGGGAAAGACACTTGAGTAGATATTTCTTGAAAAACTAAGGCAATTTGAGGTTTAATGGCTTTTTATAAAGTTTTAACTTTACTTTCAAATTGTGTTCTGACTTGGGGCTAATTGTGGGTACCCGGTGCAGTTATTATGGGTCCCTCGGGAATAACTTTATCTATTATATTGATTGTAAAATGAGGAATAAGTAGGAATAATGGGATTATTTATTGAAATTATTGAACTGTATACACCCTAGAAAGGTGTTATGAGTTATTTGATCTGAACCATATGGTGAGAAGTAATAACTAGGACAAGAATTCAGATACAATTACAAACTTGATAATTAAAGTACTAGAATAAAGAAATGTGAGACCTTGATATGGGTTTGAAACCTTGATTTTGTAAGATTCTCGTGATTATTACAAGATAGTTGTTTACTTGAAATTATTCAAATGTGGAGGTCGATTGTATAAAGGCATGACTGTCTAATTGACTAGTGCCTAATTATATTCTTGTAAAGGAATGACTGTGTAATTGACCGTGCCTAAATATATTATTGGCATGGCATGACTATGTAATTGACCAGTGCTTAATTATATTATTGACATTGCATGACCATGTAATCGACCAGTGCTTAATTATGTTAGTGACGTGAAATGACTGTGTAATTGACTGGTGCCTAAGTATTTTATTGACATGGCATGACTGTGTAACTAACTAGTGGCTACTTTATTGATGATTCTTAATTACTATTTCACTGATAGTTTCAAGATATTCTATCCCTATTGACTGAAACTAATATTTCAATTCATTCTATAAAATGGTATTGGGCTCTGTATATAAATTGTATTATAGGTTGCATTATTGTGGAGGATTGGTTAGGAACTAGGAGTTGGTTTTTCTTTTTATAGTTAACCAACTGAGAACGCTGCTAAGTACCGTGGTTTTATACTCATGCTAGTTCTTCTACACTTTTGTGCAGGTACCGCAGATTAGTGCTGAGCTCTTTCTTCTATATTTTTGCTTCTTTGAGATTCTAGAGGTATTTTTTTTATCCGTTGTTCTAAGATTTCCATTCTATCTTAGAGTTTTTAATTATCGAAAGACTTTGAGATTTTTATCAGACTTTGTATAAATTCTTATTTAGTAGCTATGTACAGTGATACCTAGTCCTGGGAAATAATTGTTGTTTATTTTACACACTATTATATGAGATTTAATCTTATTTACATTGAGTTATTACTTTTCTCTATTTAATGTGCCTTGTTTCGTCTTACACCGTGAGTTAGGCTGACTAACTAGGTTAGGGAAGGTAGGTTCCATCGATGCCTAGATTAAGGGCATGAAAATGATATCTTAGTGTATGCAAATACTGTGTTTAATCATGTTTGACATTTGAGGATTGTTCTTTAGAGGTTGTAGGATGAGAATTTATATGATAAATTATTAAAGTGCGAGTTTTGGTTAAGTTTGTATCATTCTTGGGGAAAGTGATGTCCAAAGCGGGCATTATGGTCGAACCATGATTGTGTATGTGAGTGATTGGTTGAGACCTACTTTGCCTAACTGATATTTGGGGTTTTGTTTGTTTAGTTGGGTATTATAAGAGATTTGTGCAGGGTTACTCTTCTTTTTCATCTCTGTTGACTAACTTGACTCAGAAGAATGTGCCTTTTCAATGGTCTTATGAGTGTGAGGAGAGCTTTCAAAATATCAAATCACTATTGACTTTGGCTCTTTTTCTTACTTTTTCATGGTGGATAAAGGCTTCACCATGTTTTGTGATGCCTCTAGAGGAGTCTTGGGTGGAGTGTAAATGCAGGATTGTAACAGAATATCCTATGCTTTGAGGCAGATGAAGGTGCATAAGAAGAACAACCCCACTCATGATTTAGAGTTGGATGAGGTTGTATTTGTGTTAAAGTTGTGGAGGCATTATCTTTATAGATTTCTTTGTGAGATGTTCACCAATCATAAGAGTCTTCATTATATCTTCATCCATAAGGATCTTAATTTGAGGCAGTGTCATTGGTTAGAGTCTCTAACGGTCTTTGATATTTCATTCTTGTATCACCATGGCAAGACCAACATAGTGGCAGATACCCTTAGCAGGATGTCCTCGAGTATGGTTAGTTTGTCTTTTATTCGAGTTGAGAAGCAGCCTTAGGCTAGAGATGTTCAGACTCTAGCTAAGACCTATGTTAGATTATGTATTTATGAGTATGGTGGTGTGCTTTCTTGTATAGAGGATCACTCTTCGTTAATGAAGCAAATTCGATGACCCATTTTGATAATGCTATAGTGAGGACCATTTGTGATAATGTGTTATGAGATTAGGCCAATTCGGCCATGTGGATTTCGAGGGGATTTTGAGGATTAGGGATCGTATTTGTTTCCCTATGTTCGGTGACCTGGATAAATTGATCCTGGAGATAGTACTCTATTAATCCAAGTTCCAAAAAGATATATCAGGATCTGAGTCATGATTGCTTATGGTGTGGTACGAAGAAAGACATTGGATTCTTTGTTGTTAGGCTCTTGAACTTTCAGTAGGTGAACTTTGAGCACCATAGATTGAGAGGTATATCACAGAAG
>JBDJHY010488582.1:2889-17301 GCA_039654485.1 Withania somnifera | reverse complement strand
AAGGCCCAGTGTGGTCCCCGAGGTTGCTCTCCGATGCTTAAGTAAGTAATCAAGTAACGAGAGTTACCAAAGACTTTAGTAATATAATTTCAGAGTATAGAGCCTACCTGTTCTCCTGGCTTTACCTGAGCTTTTATAGATACTTTGGTGCCCAGTAAGAAGAGGAGTCAATCTTTACTTTTTTTCTGGGAGTGATAAAGCTAATTATGGCAATCACAATCCTACCATAACTCTACCACGTATTCTGGGTAGTAGTTTCCATGTATAACTCTTCCTTATTTAGGAGTCCTTAATTGCAGTAAATGTCAGTTATTAATATTATTACCAATATTAAAGTGGGTCTCTGCTATTGGGCCTACTTCGCTTGGGCCCTACTCCTACAGATGCAAAATAAATAGACACAAACGCAGCGTGAAGAGGAAGAAAGGAGCATGTTAACAATAAAGAAAGATTTATCGTACTTTAAGAAAAATATAAGGGCAACCCGATAAATTAAGCTCTCACTGTGCACGGGGTCCGGAGAAGGGCCCGACGACAAGAGTATATCGTACAAAACCTTACTTTGCATTTCTGGCAAATATTGTTTCTAAAACTCGAACCCCCTGACTTTCTGATCAAATAACAGTAACTTTACCCGTTACTCCAACGATCATCTTCCGTACTTTAAGAAAGAAGCCAAAAATTAAATATCATTCACAAATGTTATATTAAAAGGGTTCTCAAGCTATATAGAATCTGATCTCTGTTTTTCTTTTTGTCAATATCAAATTTACAGTAAAACTAAGAGAGTTGTTATTTTCACCTCAAAAATATAACACCCGCGAACAAAAAAGAATAAAATGATATCCGTTGTCTTCACTTATATATAATGTGTCATATAAGTCATAATCCACCATACGTTTAGTTGTGCTTTCGTTAGTATTCATCAAACTGATGGTTTAATTCAGTTCCATGTCAAGAAAGTGTCCCTGCTATTTATAACTATTCAAAAAATTAGGTGTACATGATACTTGTAAACCTTCAGTGGTCAAGTCAAATGGTGTGAGATTATTTAACAGCAATTCCAAAAGCCACGAAAATAATTAACAAAACAACAACCAATATTAAATTCCTCCATAGCTACTGATCTAATAAGGGAAACTAATTGAATCGATCTAAAAATTTGGTAAAAAAAAGAAAAAAAAAAAAACAGAAGAAATGAGAGATTTAGTACCGGCAGCTCGCGCAAGGCCGCAGCACTGATAAAGAGAGAGTGCTTGAGAAGGGAAAGCACGTGAAGGTTGTGACTCAAGGCACTGTCATCGCTACCAATGAAGTTACCATGGCCTTCACTGCAACTTTTCACAAAAGCAAAATGTTTATAAGCCCTTGAAAGTGTGCATTGTCTAAGAATTAGAATTATAAGACGTCTAATTTCTAAAGCAGATCAAATTTACCACTAGCTCCGATCCTTCGAGGAATTGCAAGAAACTACGCTCAACGTTCAACATTATATTTGAAGTAATGAAGCACAATAATATAATTATAAGTTTCAATCTCTATTTGATTCCATACGAGCGATTGTTATAATGCCTTCTACTTCCCCGTATATTGAGAATACTTAAGAAGGAGAAACTCAAATTTCAAATGTAAGATTTGAAAAAAAAAAAAAATTCTACCGTTCTCAGCGAAGGCTTTCTTGTGAAATTTCTAGCAAGATCAAAAAATTACTGCATAGATATGGCAGGTTACTCATTTAAAACATGAAAAGCAAAAGAGAAAAAAATTCAAAACTGAGACAAATACAAAGAGACCCTAATTAAAACCAAACAAAGAGCTTACCTTTCGAGATAGACGATCCCTGTAGCAAGAAGGTTAATCTAGAGAAATTAAGAAAAAATTAAAATTCAACAACAAAAAAAAATTGCTCGCCATAACTTTGTAGGGATAAAAATGTAGACTCGAGTCGGACAAACGGATGTGTTTCATGTCTTTTAACTACAAGACAAAAGCCACGTAGAACTGAATAAATAAAAAAATTACAATAATCCCTCACCTTGAATTTAATTGACATTTAACAACATGTCAAACCTGCGTTTCTATGATATAAAATTTTTTGAGAAAGTTTCCATTTTAATTGGAGAAGCAAGTATCTATAAAACAAAGAACCATATAACCTCTGAAACAATTAAAGTAACAACAATATTCAATTTTTAGAGAGCCCATATTGTAAACTCACTGGTTATACGGAGAGACTATATTTGGGTTGGAATACAGAAATTCCTTTCACACCTATCATTAATTAGATGGATGCAAAAATATGTTTGGAAAAACTTTGGCAACTGAATCAAACTAGTAAAGAGATTGTCACGACCGAACTTCTTAGGTCATGAGGACACCTACATTCCACAGTAGGAGAACCACCCATCAAGCACGCAAAGTAAGAATGATAAACTAAAAGCGGAAAATTAGCTATAGACAAAAGACAATCGTAAGCAGAAGTCTAAAAGCAGTCAACAATAATCCTAAAACCTGATATCCAGTACAATAGCCACTAAAACAAGAGTACAATGTATGAATGGAAAATACAATATATCTCTCAAAAGGCAACAACAGAATGAGATATAAAAAAAGGTAAAATATATTCTCCGAAAGCCAGGAGCCATCATCTACCTCTGCAACAATATCTCAGCACGAATCCTGAATTAGAGTGGGACACTCGAACCCAGATTTGTACTAGAAGTGGCAGAGTGTAGTATGAGTACAAAAAGCAATGGATATCTAATAGGCATATAGGTCGACTGAGAATATATAAGAAGTAAAAGAAGTAAATGAATAGATAAAGAAAATAAGTCACCGATGTCAAACAAGGATCACAAACATAGAAAGCTAGATAACAGGATAAAGATAGGTAAAATATCCTAGATACTAGTTACGACAAGGAAGATTTAGGAAAACAAGTAGAAGAACATACCTGAATCCATGCTCAGCTAATATGAGATACAAATAAATAAAAGAAATGACGGTATACCGGTAACCTCAAATAATTAAAATAGGAAGAAGTACTAATTGTAATAAATATAAAAGAGATAGTATGAAGGAAATCCCACAAGATCTAACCAATGAATATTCAAAAGGGATCCTGTGAAATCTGATTAATTAATGACAGTATCTCACAATTGAAATAGTAAAGGAACAATCTCCACAATAACTTACATGAATAGTAAGTACAAACAAGAATAAATGCAAACCCTTTGATACCCCATCCTATCGTAGAGAACAAACAGCGAACATCAAACACAAATAAGGTATGCATGATGATATGATGCAATAATAGTAAAATGAATCTCTACGCTTCTACCCTATTCCCTCAAGAAAGTCAAGCAGTACCTTATGGAAGGCTGCAACCAGTATACCTCTACTCCTTCATATACCCCTCCTCCAGTCACCTGAAAGTTAAGATCAGCAGGGTCCACGGGAAGCCGCAACCAATGTATAGAGACTCATAAGGTAAAAAGAGCTACTTATAAACATAAGTTGGATCCATAAAGTGGATGTACTCATATATCATAAAAAGTACTCCAAAAATATAAGTTGTATTTAGACCTTTGACGGGCCAATATCAGGATGAATGTTAATGATCTTGTCCAACTGTAATCAAGACTAAATCAAAAATAAAGTTAATAGCTAGTTCATGACCATAGCCAAGTCTAAGGATAATTCAACACAGAGATTCACCCATTACTTGGAATTTTGATCATCAGAATTGGTAAAACATTATGAAAATGCTCATTTAGGCTCATAATACTGAAATTGGGCCCAGTAGGCCATGTAAGATTCAAAATTGGTGATGTTAGACTAATGGACATAAAATAATGGAAACCAATGCATAAAAATCCTATTTTATTATGATGATAGGCTTAAGCTCAACAATACCACAACAAATCTTGTCGACCTTGCCAAGATATAGATTTTACAGCAAGCATAACAAACCAAGTCGAATATCTGAGACTCTGGATATTTCCTATATAATCCACCATATATGCTCCTAAATCGAGAAAGACCACTTAAGGTCACAAGGTAGCTATAATCACTAACACAACACCAATACGAAATCATAAAACGGACATAATTCATAGGTGCCAACTTACAAAAACCAATGCAAGAATGCCTAATTACCATAATTATTTTTTATATAAGCCAAGTCTAAGATTGTAAGTCATAGCCTAGTTGTCCTCCGGAGACAAGTTCGCAAATACAATGTAGAAAATGTCCGAACTTCTTCAAATACATAAAAAATAAACGAATAATCTTGAATGATCATGAAACTAGCAAAATACTAATCAACACATTAATACAAGTCCAAAATACCTATAAAACTATGATAGTTGGGGTACAAAAATGGGTCAAAACGTTCATGTGGTCTCAAGAAATTGAAACATCAAACAAAAGGTATCATAATCGATTCCTAAATTGTAGAAAATTTATACATAAAAATTAGAGACAAGATTGAACCAATGAAATAAAGTGAAGAACTAACTTTGAGAATTTGGGAAAATTTAGGTGAAATTTAAAGAAATTAAAGTTAAACTTACCAATAATTGATGAAGTATCTAAGAAATCAAGTTTCCAACATCACCTCATTACTCATCCAAAGAGCCAAAAATTTAAAAGGAGGTTTTTGAATGTTTAAAATTCGAAGTGATTAGCAAAATGCAGAAAATCAAGTTTATCAGGTTTTATACCTGCTAGACAGTACACTAGTCGATTGTTCAGCTAAGTCTCGCTATTGTGAGCCACAGGATAAAATACCATCAAGATTGCATAGATAACGCGCCGCAGTCATAAAGGTATGATTGGGGACCTCACACCATCACATGGAATAATTCTGTAATCTTGAAGAAGAAAGTAAACTTATACTTTACGATCGTATGGGGAGATGTCGTAAATGTGATCGCGAAGAGTAAGGGTGCAATGCATCAGCAGCTGAAACAAACCAGAAAACGAGCAATCGAAAATACTTCAAATAAGGTTTGTAATGCATTTGGAACCCGACGAACACAAGCCAAACATGCTACCTACACAGGGAAGATATTTCGGACTAAACAACTTAGATAAAAATCCGATCTAAGGTCGTTTTGATAAAGTATTTACCAAAGTTAACTCTATGCAAAAATAATTAACTCTTCGACTGAGTACTTGAAAAAAGTTCGGTTGGCTAAGGCCCAAATGAATATCTCTCTTAACACAAACTTAACAATTAGAGCTGATGGTGTTGTTGTATTTTTAATCATAGGCTCCGATTACAAAATGACTACCCAAGCTCCACTTATGCACCTTAAGGCACAGAAAACATGCAAATTTACACAAACTCAAAGTTGAAGCTTCTGGACTCGAACCAAGAAAATTTGATTTTGAGTTCTGTGATTTATAGAATGTTGAATAAAGTCAATGATTCCAATATTAATAGCTTTAAAATAAGGAAAAAGACATAGTAACCAAACGAACGACCTGGGAACTGAATCACCAGTTCCATAAGATAGAAATGATTTAGGGCTACTATAGGAAAGCTCTATAATGCCAGAAAATGCAAAATTATGAAAATGACTGGAAGGGTCATTACAACCAAAATCATAAAAGGACTTTCATACCTGAGTGCTAGAACAAGGAAATACATGAAGGCTCAAAAGATTCTAATACCGAGACCTCAACTCATTCTCAATCTCCCAAGTAGCCTCCTCCACAGGACGATCTCTCTATTGCACCTTAACCATTAGAATCTCATGAGGTCTAAGCTTCCTCACCAATTTATCCAAAATGGAGACTGACTCCTTAACACATGATAATTCCTCATCATCTAAATAGAATTATACCAAAGAACATGCGACTTATCAGGGATATACTGCCTCAAACATAGAAATATAAAACACTGAATGCACAATTAAAAACATAAGAGGCAAGGATAACTTATAAGTAACACTGCCAATCCCATCAAGAATCTCAAAAGGGACAACGTATATAGGGACTGAGCTCCCACCTCTATCTGAACTTCATCATTCCCTTCACGGGTGATACCCGTAAGAAAACTCTACCATCACACTAAACTCAAGGGCACATTGATGGCAGTATGAATATCTCTTGTGCCTACTCTAGTAAGCCTAAAGTTTATCCCAAATTAGTCAAAACATATAAAAGGCATCCTTATATAGATCATTACTCCAAAATCTAGACTTAAATCCATAAAACCAAACAATAGGCGAATGACACCGCCTACCATACAAAGCCTCAAATGGAGCCATCTAAATACTAGAATACTAACTTTTGTTACATGTAAACTCTTTCAAAGCTATGTATTAACCCCGAGAACCACCAAAATAAAGAATACAAGATCACAACATATTTTCTAGGACCTGAATAATCCTCTCAGACTGGATGTTTATCTAGGGATGAAATGTTGTGCTAATATGGACCTCAATACCTATACCACGTTGAACCTATCTCAAGAACTGAGAAGTAAACTGTGTACCATAATTAGAAATAATAGAAATTGGTATGCAATGATATCTAACCACCTATTGAAGATAGATGAAGGCCAACTTCTATGCACTATAAGTAGTATGAATTAGAATGAAGTGTGCAGACTTATTCAACCTGTCAATAATGACCCTTGAATCGCTGTTACAAAGAGTCTGAGAAAGGCTGAAATAAAATCCATAGTAATTCTATCCAATTTTCGCCTAGGAATGCAAGCCTCTACAAACCACCCAGTCTCTAGTGCTCAAACGTAACCTGCTAATAGTTCAAGCACCGAGAAACAAACTCAACAATATCCCTCTTCATACCACTTACTAATAAATTTACCTCAAAACTCTCTATATATCTTAGTCAAACTAGGATAACTGTAATAACAACAATAAACTGAATTAGATCATCAAATCTAGGAACACAAAATCAACTGTATAACATGACAATACCATCAAAACCCAAAGCTACATTGTGGGGATCACTTCTCAACAACTGATCATGAATATCCACTAAGTCTGTGTCGTCAAGTTGGCACTGCTGAATCTGATCCATCAATAAAGAACGAGTCTCAATACTAGAAAACACATGACTTGAACATGAAATATCAAGTTGAACCAAATAATTAGCGAAGAACTGAACATCCAAAGCTAACAGCCTCTCAGTAACTAATAAAATACAGCCAAACTACCCATACTCACCACTTTCTAGCTTAGGGAATCAACTACTATGCTTGCCTTGCCCGGATGATACAAGATTGAAATATCATGTCTTTTACAACTCGATCCATTTGTGGTGGTAAGCATTAAGATCCCTCTAACTCATAATGTACTAAAGACTACAATGATTGGTGAAGATCTCATAGTGAACTCTATAAAGATAATGGCGCCAACTTTTGATCGCAAAGACTACCACTGGCAATTGCGAATCATGGGTGGGGTAGTTACTCTCATTAAACTTAAGCTATCTAGAAGAATAAGCAATCACACAACAGTGCTACACTAGAATACAACTCAATCTAACACCAAAAGAATCACAATAAACCACAAAACTCTAACCCTCAAACGGTAATGTCAACACAAGAGAAGGAGTCATGAATGTCTTAAGCATTTGAAAACAAGTCTCACACTCATCTGATCACTAGAAAGAAGCATCATTCCTAGTCAATGGTGTGACTGTAGAGGAGAATCCCTCAACAAAATAATGGTAGTAACAAGAATGCCAAATAAAGTTGTGAATCTCTATAGCAGTAGTCTGTCTAGGCCAATCACGTACAAATAAAATCTTATTCGGATCCATAGTAATACACTCTTTGGACACCATATGTCCAACAAATGCAACTGACTCAAGACAAAACTCACATTTTGAGAGCTTGGCAAGAAACTGATGATCTCTTAATTTTTGAAGTACTATCCTAAAATAGAGCTCATGATCCTCACTACTCCTCGAATACACAAGAATATCATCAATTAAAAAAATAACAAAAGAATTAAGATAGGGCCTAAACACATAGTTTATCAAATCCATAAAGTTTTTTCGGTGCATTAGTCAACCCAAAAGACATCACAAGGAACTTATAATAACCATACAGGTCCTAAATGTTGGCTTTAGATATCCTCAGTCTGAATCCATAGGTGATGGTAACCTGACCTTAAATCAATCTTAGAAAAGATAGATGAACCCTAAAGCTTGTCAAACATGCGAGGCATAAGATACTTATTCTTCACAGTAACACCGTTAAGCTACTATAATCGATACACATACACATAGAACCATTTTTCTTCTTCATAAACTGAACATGGGCACCCCAAGAAGAAACACTAGGCCGAATAAAACCCTTATCTAAAAAATCCTGAAGCTGAGCCTTAATATCTCTCAACTTAATAGGTTCCATATGATAAGGAAAAATAAAAATGGGCCTCATGACCGAATCTAATTTAGTGCAAAAATCAATGTCTCACTAAGATGGTAGGCTGGGGAGGTCAGCCGAAAAGATATCAAGATAATCACTGACAACAAGTACTAACTCATGGTTCACAAAATCAACACTAACATCTCTAACATAAGAAAGGTATGCTAAAAAAACCCTAAACTACTAAGTGACTAGCCTAAATGCAAGATATGATCCTCATTGGTATGTGACTAAAAAAACCCTTCCACATGATTGGGATGCAACAAATAAGGTCACGATCTTGTCTAACAATCCATGACCACTCTATTAGGGGAAAACAAATCTATGCCTAGTATCACATCAAAATCAACCATATCCAATAATATCATATGATTTCAAGTCTCAGCATCCCTAATAGTCCCAAAATAGGATCTCAACACATGGTCTACTATTAAAGAACCACTTACTTGGTGGAGATAGACAACGACACAAGAAATAACTCACAAACCATACTCAAACGAAGAGTGACGTCATCAAAATCACAGTTTATGATTGCAATCATAAAAAGAGACAAGCATAATAAGATGATACATAGGAGCAAGTAGGGCCTAAGCTGGATGATAATATGCAAAGATAGTACCTTTCACAACAACATCATAGGCCTTATCCTCTGGTCTACTAGGGACTGCATAAAAATATCATCGACCACCACCCTAGTTACTATCATGATCACCACCCCTACCATGCTGAGGAGCATCACAACCTGGAGTACCACCACCCTTCCCTAAGGTTGAATGGCTCTAATCAACTTTGTAAGAATAAGAGTAGCAGAAACAGTCGTTTGAACCACATGTTGAATAACTTTATGCTGAGGATAATCCAGAGATACGTGACCCATAACTCCACACTCATAACAAGTCACATAAGGATGCACTTTGAGAGAAGAACCAGCTAAACCAATATGGCCACCACGGCTTGAAGAATTAGTACCAGATGTATGCATCGATGCCTAAACATGGTAGATATACTACCCTTGTGATTTTAGTTGAGAAGCGATCCTATACCAAGAACTAGAACTTCAACTAGCCTGCTAGAACCACCAAAGAAGCCCTAATGAAGGGGCATTTTCTCCGCTCTAACTTTCCTACTACGGGAATGATCCTCCATAGAATGTTTCTACTCAAGAATGGTCTAAAGTGATGACCCATTAGCAAGTAAACCCTCAGTAGTTTAACGAATATCGGGGTACAACCATGAACAAATCAATGGATCCTCTTAGCCTCAATAGAGAATAGCTAGCACCATTAGCAAATAACAAATGAAAATCTTCCCCATACTAAAAAACTAACAAAACTTAATTCTTAGAAACCTCTTCCTCCTGTTGTCTCATATGGTATTACGAATATACCTCCCTAGAAATGTATCACTGAATGAGGTCCAAGATATAAAAGTGGAGTCGTCTACCTAGTAGAATAATAAGACCTCCACTATTGCTTGGTGAGGCCACTAAGCTGATATACTGTCAAAATCCACACCATAAGACTCAAGAAAATAGAGTTTATACAACCCCTATGACAACTACCTATAAACTCTCTCGGGTCCTCAACCGGAAAATAAGAAAATCTTTGGGTTCTAAACCTCAAAAATTGATCCAATGCCTTTTAATCTGAATCAGACATAGGCGGGTGAGATGGCATGGGCAGAACCACGTATGCAGTGGTCACTTTAGGGGCTGAGATGGATGAACTAGAGCTAGGGGCATCTGAATAAAAATGCTAAAACTGATGCCAAAACACCTAGACTATAAGCAGACTATACTAGTGGCACTTGTGGGCTGAATGAAGCCGGGCCTGAAGTTTACACCCCAACTGTTCGCTGAATCGACATGCCTAACAAATGCATAAAGAAGCCCCTCATCTCAATTGACAAAGATGGAATCAGTAAAAGCATAGGAGAGAATGTAACTAATCTATGCACCCCTGGTGGTTGCTTAATAAGAATAATATCAGGCTCAATATCTATAGCTCTAACAGGCGACATATCTCTATTAATTTCTACTGCTCCAATGAGTCCTGAATCTCAGCTAAAACCACCTGCCCCAACTAGTGGCACAACAGACTCGTCATCTCTCGAATCTACCGAATGTTGTGTACATACCATTTGCAAAAGAGTGAACTAGAACAAATGAAATCCCAAGAGACCAACTATGATACACATTAGATATACAGGTGAAAAAAGAAGTAATTTCTAAAGATGTACCCATAGCTTCTCAAAGATAAGATACAAACGTGTTTCGGCCGATCCACAAGACTTTACTAGGCACTGGCTCATGTACCAATGAAATCTATGAACATAATGCTCTTAAACCAATTTTTCATGATATGGTTTCTCATGTCATGAGGGCGATTACATCCCACCACAGGAGAACCACCAATCAAGATCTCAAAGTAAGAATGATAAAACAAAAGAGGAAAATATGATATAGATAAAGGAAAATCCTAAGAAGAACTCTAAGATGAGTCAATAATAACCCTAGAACCTGATATCAAGTAAAAGAGCTAGTAAAAAAAGAGTACAAGGTCTGAAAGAAGAATACTACATCTACCTTGGAAGTCAATAGGAGAACGAGATATAAAGAAATGTATGATATATGCTTTGCACGCCAGGATCCATTATCTACTTCAACAACAAGATCTCATCATGAATCCTGAATCAGCATGGATACTCATACCCAGATCTAAATAAAAAAATACGGTGTATGGTATGAGTACAAAAAGCAATAGGTACCAGAAGGCATCATAGGCCAACCGAAAATATAAGAGAAGTAAAAGAAATAAATACAAATATAAGACAAATAACCCATGGATGTCAAAGAAGGATCATAAACATACAAATCTAGATAATAAGATATAGACAGGAAAAATATCCTAGATACTAGCTAGGATAAGGAAGATTCAGGCAAACAAGTTAAAGAATGTACCTGAATTGATTCTTAACTAATAATAGATACAAATAAATAACATAAATCATGGTACATGTAACCACAAATAACAGAAATAGGAAAAACTATTAATTGTAACAAATATAACAGGGAAATTATAAAGGGGATCCTGCAAGACCTAAAGAATGAACATACAAAAGGGATCCCGTGAGATCTAACCAATTAGTGACAGTATCTCACAGTGAAAACAGTAAAGGAATAGTCTCCACAATATCTTACATGAATAATAAGTACAAACAAGAATAAATGCAAACCCTCGGATACCCCATCCTATCAGAGAGTTCAAACATCAAACAACAAAGCAAAATAAGGTATACAAGATGATATGATGCAGTGATAGTAAATTGAACCCTTACGCTTCTACCCCAATCCCATAAGCCAATCAAGTAGAACCTCATGGAAGACCGCAACCCGTATACCTTTACTCCCCCATATACCCCTCCTCTGATCACCCGTAAATCTATATCGACAAGGTCCAGGAGAAACAGCAAGCTAGCCAGATCTACTCATAAACATAAACTGAACCCATAAGGTGGTTGTACTCATATCAAATAGTAGTTGAAAAACATAAGCTATATTAGGACCTATAACGGGTCAATATCAGGATGACTGCCAATGATTGTGCCTAGACGCAATCGAGACTGAATTCTAAATGAAGTCAACGTCTATTTCATGATGACAACTAATACTAGGGATAATTTAACACAACAACTGACCATGAAAGTTTTCAAAATCAGTAACGTTATGAATAAAACAGTGAAAACTAATACACAAAAACCCAATTTCATAGTGATGATATTCTTAATCTCAACAAAACCACAACAAATCATGTTTTCCTTGCCAAGGCATAGATTTTACAACAAGTATAAACAACCAATTGGAATATTCGGATATCAAAAGCATATCTCATATAACCCACCATCTATATTCCAAAGTCCAGAAAGACCACTCAAGATCACAGGGTAGCAAAAATCATGACTACAACATCAATACGAAATCAAGAAATTGACTAAAGAAGCTAACAAGGGTCATGGGTGCCAACCTAGAAATCCCAACCAAAGGATGACTAATACCACAATTATTTCCCATATAATCTAGTATTAGATCATAAATATTAGTCTACCATTAGACAAGCTCGCAAATACAACATAGAAGATGCCCGGATTGCTCCAAATACTCTAAAAAATATGTGAAATGACTCAAAAAATCACAAAATTGGAAAAATAGTAATTTATATGTTCATACAAGTCTAATGAAAGCCATAAACCTATGAAAATAGTCAAGGTCAAAGTATAGGTCAAAACACCTACGAGCTCATGAACTTGAAACTCTGAACAAAAAGTATCATAATGTTCCCCCTACATTATTTTTTGATATGAATTAAACCTCTAAAGCATTAAAACCCCTTTTTAGAATAAATTAAACCTCTATATCTAACGAAATCAAAGAAATTTGAATCTGAGCGCTTGGTCATCAAATCTTGACCAAAATCAAACTTTAGCCTTTAAAACCAACAATGTCTCGTCAAATGATCTATAATCAACATGTAAAGTGTTGAACTAAAAATAATGTTCCTCCTAGACCTACTTTCGAGTTACGAATCTAATGTAACTAAAAAAGTTCCGTTTTAGGAGTCAAAAGTCAAGAGGAGGTCCCAAAACTCAAATATTTCCACATAAAGCCCTCAAATCACTAAGGAATTTAAAAAATTCACAACTTTTTAGCTTCAAATCCTAACTCAACCCCATAAACTAGCCAAATAGGACCCAGGGTAACTCTTGGGAGGGTAAAATAGTAATTTTGAAAAAAATCCTAAAATGACCTTCAGGGCCATTACATCATCAACCACTAATATCCATGTCTCCGAATATAAAGAGATAGAAAATACTTGAAGTCTCAAAAAGTTGTGGATATTGGGCTCACATGTCACAGTTAATCTCCCACATAGCCTACAAAATTAGGTGATGCTTCTATTGAACTTTCACCGAAGCAATCTCCTTGGTCCTCAATTTCCTCACCTACCCGTCTAAGATCGCCACAGGCTCCTTCTTATAGGTAAAATCATAATTAATGTCACAGACTCATAGTGAATAACTTGGGAATCATCCAGAATATATTTCTAAAGCATGGAAACATGGAAGGTAGGATGAACTGCTGACAAGCTAGGTCGAATAGCTATCTAGTAAGCCATCTCTAAAATGGTTGAGGATCTCAATCAAACTAAAATATCGAGGATTAATCTTTCCCTTCTTCCCAAATCTTATCAAACCCTTCATGGGTGACACCTTTATCATAACTCGATCACCCTCCATAAATCTAAGGGTCGAATCCACCTCTCTGCGTAACTTTTTTGTCTACTTTGGGATATCAATAGTCGGCATTGGATGACTCGAACCTACTCCATAGTATCATGAAAAAAGATTTGTGTCAAGGGATATAACTTCAAAGATATTATACCAACCAATTAGAGATCTACATCTCCAACGATACAATACCTCAAAAGGCGCCATATGAATACTAGAGTAATAGTTGTTGTTAGAAGCAAATACCACCAATGACAATATCATGACCCAATTTCTCGGATCATGATGGAACCTACTATGCCACCACTAGGAGAGCCAACCCTATAGTTCAAAGAGGAAGCAGAGGACTACTATATAAAGTATAATAGACAATATATAAATGAACCAGAAGTATAAAGAATCAACAATACCCAAACCCGATATCAGTGTAATACAAAACCTCTAAGAACAGAACATGGAATCAAATGTATAATACAAATGTATCTCCGAAAATACATGGAGACCAATAGTAATACTTAAGAGAAGTAGGAAAAGCTGGACAAAAAGCTCACCCTAAGTCTATAAAAATGATAGAATCTACACGAACAACGACCTGTGAGTCAAGGTCGGGCACCTATACCCAGATTTGCCCATGGGCAAGTGTAGTATGAGTACAAGCTACCGAAGTAACCCCTACCTAGTAGGTTTCGAGGGACACTAGGAAACTAATAATAATA
>JBDJHY010488476.1:0-17301 GCA_039654485.1 Withania somnifera | reverse complement strand
TACTAAAGTCAATGAATACTTATTTTTAGGCTCTAAAATAGGCAATTTGAGATATTTCTAAATCGAGCGTCCTGGGAATCGAACTATCGGTCCCAACAAGTCATAAATGACTTAGGACGGCTAGTAAAACACTCTAGAATAAAAATGTTGTGTATTACAATAACTGTGACGGTTATTACAATGTAGGTGTAGTCTACTTCCAAAAAGGATGTCCTATCTATTGCCAGGTGCTGGAGTAGTTTAGATATAATATAGCTTTCACTCAAGTATCTATATGGCTCCTATGGAAGCTCTAAGTGGTAGATGATGAAGATATCCAATGGGTTTGTACAATATCGCTGGTCCCAGACCTCAAATTTCATATTTTCTATAATAATTCCTTGAGAGGTTTTGGGTTATTCAGGATAGGATGCAAGTAGTGCAGAGTAGGCATAAGAGATACGGTGACCATAGACCTTAGACTATGGCATTTAGTTTTATCGTGTATTTCTGTATGATAAACCTTAAGGGAATTAAAATATATGAGAGTAAAGAAAGCTTAGTTCCAGGTTTCAAGGTAATTTAGAGAGTTTGGGATGTTTTCTATCCCTTATATTTATATTTAGTGTTTCCAACCATACACCTAGTGTTCCATGTGTCTATTGTCCTTAATTTATATTTAGACCCATCTCATGTGCCCCAACAGGATATAATGCAGTTGGATAAAAACCTGACTTTTATTGAGGAGCCTCTGGCTTTTATGGGGAGAGATGTTAGGCAGATATGACCTATATATAGTTCTATGATGAAGTTTAGGAGTCCAAAAAGGAGATAGAGAGGTATATACAGGCACAGTACTCTCAATTATTCAAACCTTCATGTATTCCTTACTCCTTGACTTTTGCGGACGAAAGTCCTTTTTTAGTAGTTGATATTATAATGAACCTCCCGGTTATTACCCTTCTTTTTTATGTATTCTATATTTGGAGATTTCCTATTGAATTCCCAATTCATTTTTGACATATAGGGAATAGTAGTTTGGTTCCCCGAAAATTCTAGTATGTTATATCTTAGTTTTCATGTTTTGATGTTTTAACTTTATAATTAGGAACTTGAGAGTGAAATCCTTGAAGATGTTTTTGGAATCAAAATCTAATTATTCCATTAGCTCCAAAACATGGATTTTTGTCTACAAGAACTCTTGATTTGGGTACCAGGGATTTTTGTTGCATTTTAAGTTATTTTGGAGATAATAATTCATTTGGAATTTAAAGTTTGATTTTAATCTACTTTCAAATATCGGAGCGTCAGATTCAAATTTATATATTTCCATTAGCTCTAAAATATCAAATTTGTTTTAGTAGAGGTATCGGTATGCTTCCCATGGAAACAAGCTCATTTTAGTGTCCCGAGTAACTTTTGGCTTAATTAAGGCCATGGTTGACCTTAGTCAATATTTTTTTCAAATGAATTCTATCGTATTTTTTTTATTTCTTTAAGTCTGAAATTTCATTTCCAAGCTATTGGAAATTTAATTTGTGTTAATCGGACCATTTTGGGGGTTCAATGCATGAAATTCTATCTATCCTTAGATAAAACTTTGTGCACAACTTTTCGGGGAAACCATGATCACGATGGCAAAGTGTAATTGTGGTGTGTTGAGTATCTTATTCTTCGGGATCATAGTGGAGGGGATGAGATCGCATAGAAGGAACTCGAATGGAACTCAATTTAGCCTTCAGTGTGATAGCAGTAAGCCGATTGCGATCATGGTGGTCCTGTATAGTCCTTTTGATGCATTTATGTCAGGATAGACACGATGAAAAATAAGGCTTGGCATACCAAGGATGCACCCACTATTTTCCAGCTATTGTTTGCATGTCAAAAACTTCATAGTTGGTTCTTTGAGTGTTATTATTGTTGGTGAACCTTTGGCAAGTCATTCATTAGTCTTTTTGTGCCAAGGTTGGCTCTACTTTAATGTTGTGCTTAATTTCACAAAAAATATTTCTTTTGATCATAACATTTTCCATGGTTGTTTAAGGTCTAGTTTGAAGCCCAAATCGGCTCAAATTTGAATTGTGGGTTCTTTGTGCTGAGGCCAACCTTTCGATATTTTTCATTTATGATTTTTAGACTGTGGAGCTGATGGACCCATTTTCAGCCCAGTTTCCAAACCATCCATTTGTCTGGAAATATGGGTCTTAAATTACTCATTTTTATATCTAGAATCATAATTTGAAAGTTTTGGCTATTTTAAACATTTCTATGGATTTCAAGCTGCAATTCTGCTTTCAGGTTATTTTTGTTAGCATCCAAGTTGGTTATGAATTTTCTATTCTTTAGACTGAACCTGAGTAGGTTATATAAATGTAAATTGCTAGTAGTAACAAGGGTTCTTAGGGTTGGATAACTTATGTTAATTTTTAATCTGTTTCTTCCTCATACTTCTGTAATACTTATATTGTCCTGCTTGTAACTTTTATACGATCAAGCGTGGCTATGAAATTCAAAATTTCTTGACCCTAGATAGTGTAGATTGTGTAGAAGTAGACTATAAATGTATTCTATGTACCATTCTACTATTATGATTCAATTTGTTGATCCTAATCTATTCCTAGGGTGAATTGTGATTCTCGAGCAAGCATTAAGTAATTAGGACGTAAAATTCATTATTGATATGATCATAAAAGTGTATTTATAATCTTAATAAATGGATAATAAAAATAGGATTTTGATAGACTCGATCATAAAAGAGGTTCTTACTATACCTAAACTTTCCTGGACCAACTTAGTTGCTACGGATCTATTTTCATACATAACTAGACTCAGTTTTGAATAGTATCACTGATATTATCACATAATGTGTATTATCTTGGATACTACTTGAGGGTGACCTATTAAACTAAGCTCGAGGATAGGACCCAGATATATAGATTATTCACCTATGATATTAGGCATGATGAAGGTTGTGCCCTCCACAGGTCTTGTAGTTTTATATTACTACACGATACCCAGAGAAGGGTATATGAGGGGTAGAAATATAAAAATACATTATCCCATGGGTCCTTCCTACCAATCCCCAAGATAGAGGAGGAGCCTATGGGTTCCATGGATTTACTTTTACTTCACCCTTTGTGTTGCATACTTTATGTGCATTATTATGCCCCCAGTGTTTATGGGAGAGGCTAGTTGGGTTTTTGGTTTCCAGTATATACCTAATGGTCTTATGAGGAGACAAATAGGTTCTTTTCTTTTCTTGGACTAAATGTACCTATTGATCTTATTGGGGGTCAGTTAGGTTCTATTTTCTTTGCTATATTATTAGGTATCACTTCACCACTAACAACTACAGACTTCCTATCCTGTTCACAAATGATTTACATTGTGATTTGTATTGGAACATTTTTATCTTACGTATTTATCTTGTTATTACGTTGGTGATCCAGGGATGTAGCTGTCACCATTTTTATCTAGTAGGTAGCTTATGTGTAATAGTTGGTTTTGGTAGCTTATCCCTAGTAGATGTTCATAATATATTTTATTAGTTATTTCATCTTTCCTTTATGTAGAAAGTTTTAGATTAGTTCCTCTCTGTTATATTGTTCCCTTAATTATATTGCCTTGTTATATTAGAACTTATTATTTACATTATTTATGTCTTATTTGTACAAGTTCAACCTATAATGCTTATCAGGTACATGTTATATTGGTTCTCATATTATAAGTTGACATCTCTTTAGTGATGCAAATCATATTATAAGTCACCCTAGGGTCCAGCGATCGTACTATGTAACTTTTAAGTTTTCGAAGATCTGGTGAGCCCTCAGCGTCTAGGTTGACCCTTTTCCATCAGTTACAACTTTGTACGTACTTACATTCAGAGATAGACTTTGTATTTTGTATGTTTTTACTTCCTTCTATTGTAGTATCTTGTATTTGGGTTATAGATGCTTTTGGAACCACTGATACCAGGTCTTGGATTATTTTTATTATTGATTATTGATACTCAATTTTTACCCTCTTCTTCTTGATAACTAATAATCTTGTATTTTGGGATAACCTAGTACAAATCAACTAGGAGATTTTCACTGGTTATCTGATTAAGGAAATATCATGCTTTCCAAAAGAAATGATTACTTACAAATGTTCCCACAAAGTATTTTTTTTACCAAAAGTTTGAAATTTATATATAAATTATATAAATATACACATCTTAATACAACATGTATATAGAAGTGTGTATATGCATATGGTTGATATTTTTATTTAAAAATTGGAATGACCCCAGAGTAATTTTTGTATTTTGGTGATTTTTTCATAGTTAGAGCGACCTTGTAACCGCCTCAAGTCTTAGTGACTTGATGGGACTGATGGTTTGGTTCCCTGAAAGTTCTTTCATGACCCAAATTCCAGGTCATGATAGCCTCCACAACCCGCCCATAGACAAGTCTATCCCTACAGCACGGAGCTATTCACAATGGGTCATAACCACTCACGACCACCAACAAGGAAAAAAATAACTGAAATAACTAACAACATCCTGGAGCTACTCACAATGGGACATAACCTCTAATAACCACCAAGAAGAAAAAAGTACCTGAAATAACTAACAACAGAAGGAAAATAAATATATACAACCCAAACATAAAACGTGGTGTCAATGGCATACAAAACTATAAATCATAGTATCCAAAAGAGATATATATACAGAGACAAGCTCCTATGAAATTAATACTACATAAGGCCTACCATGAAACAAAATACAGAAGACTACAATAGCTGGAAACAACAATCAGCTCGAATGCTAAATATCATTGCAGTCTCCATAAAAATGCAATCTTCCCAGCATGATCACGTCATCTCTGAAGACCCCTACCAATATCTACACCACGAAAATGGTATAGAAGTGAAATATAAGTACGAAAACATGTGTACCCAGTAGGAACTATAGGCCGACTAGGAAAAAATAAAGTATAAGTAATGTAACGGCAAGGAAAGTAGAACAGGTAAATAAGAGAAGGTAAGCAGTATAAAGCTATCTATGCAACCAGAGTAGGTAAAGCTAACTACAAGAAAAAACATAAAGGATAATGCGGATCTAAAAAGTAAGTGTACGCACGGCTGTCATATAGGAACATCCAGCTATCACATAGTACTGAGAAATGAACCAAGAAAGTGTACCTGGACTCCAGCTAAGTATACTAGTACCAAAATAATGGTCGAAGGTAAGAAAGAATAATAAAGTGTAAATATAAATAATGTAAAGAGTTAATGAAACCTAAATCCCCCCATAAGAACACCATGTTTAGATAGAAAGAAAACATTCGAAGCCTACCTGATACCCCATCCCACTAGTAGGAACAACAAAGAACGAAGAAATAACTCATCATAACTTCCCCTTTAAGCCCGACAAGAACAAACAACGCGTAAAGAATGAATGCACGAGGGTGAGAAAAGAAAACTAAGACATAGCATTTGCAAACAAGTATGTTGTGCATCAAGACCATCAGTGGGGGGCCGTACCCCAGAAGTCCGCTCCTCATATCAATAGCGGGGGACGCACCCCATAAGGTTTGCACCTCATAATCTATAGTAAGGGTTGTGCCCTAGAATTTCAGAACCTCAAGATCAAAAGTGGGGGATGATAATAATCAAATTACACCTCCCGCTGAAGTGTAAGAGATTGTTGGTTAACTATAGAACCTAACTAGGTTTTGGTCTATCCCACAGGGAATATGGTATGGATGTACGCCCAGTAGTAGTAACTAGTAGCTAGTGTTTCTTTCTAGAAATAAACATAAAGTAAAATGGGGGGGGTTATGTATAAAAAAGTATTTGTTTTTATTTCTTATAATTTTGGAATAATTCAAGTGTTTTATTAATATAGGTTTATGTTCACCAGAGTTCAATAAACCTTTGGATTGTAAGCTTGTATAGTTGTGTGATATTTCCTAAACGCTGAGTTACATCTAAGCCCAACGCTACTTATCTAAGTGTTTTTCAACCATTAATCCTAGATAAATCTCTTTTACACCGGGTTAGGGTTGTGAAGGAGTATGTTGTTCTTACCGTGGTAACTCAAGATGATTACTCTTTCTACAACAGAAACCATTAGACGAGGTTAACGCCTCGAATTTCTTAGCATAATCCAAACTACCATTTTTAACCATAGGGTTAGTACTAGTTAAACCCAGGTGTGTTCTAGCATTTGCAACCACTAAAACTTATTTATTACATAGAGATTATGTTCATATATTAGAATAGATGCAATAACCATATGTAAGTTACAACCCTAATAAAGTTTCACCCATGGATCGCACAACCCTAGAATTGGGGTTTATCGATTCATCAACATCAACATACTACAATTAAATGATAAATCAGTGAATATCACACCATAGAAATAAGTTTCCAACTGATAGAAGAATAATGATTTATGAAATCCACACTTGTGTTTTTCGAAAAACATATGTATCAAAACCCTAAATTTACAAGTCTAAAGTCTCCAATCAAAAGGTCTCTTCAAACTACCCCAATTCAGGTATTTATGGAGTATGGGTGTAAGTCCAATATCAAAAATTTGTATTGGGTCGTCGCTCTACCTTGGGTGAACAATGGACGAATTTTTTGGTGACAGACGGACCATCTGGTCTTCGTTTGTCACCTCCACTATGAAGTAGGATTTTATTCAGGTGAAAGGCCTTGGGCGAACCATCTTTCGTCAAACAAAATGTTTATTTTAACCTTTTGTTCATTGGTCCTATCCAGTGTTACATCAGTTGGGTGATGGTTTGATGAACCGTCTGTTAGTGGGTTAATCGCCCAATCCATTATCTGGCTTGGCCTTCTTACCAAGTACCATTCCTTTTGGGAAATAGGTTTGGATGAGTCGTATGTTGATGGGAAAATTGTCCAATAATCATGCAAAACTTTCCATTTTTCTGTAAAACAAACTTCCTCATATTGACTTAGCCCTACATATACTCATAAAATGCATTAACACATACTATTTTTACTCAAGAACATACTTGTTCTCTCGGGTTTAAAGTATAATATGTGACATAAAATACCGTCATATCAACAACCTCAACCTAAAACATTTTCTCCTCCTTGAGCAACAACAAAACCTGTACATATTAAACACTTAAAACACCTCTAGTTTATAACTCATCTAAGCACAATCACTTATTGGGCATCATGTCGTATTGGCTAACTATAACTATTCACACACTATAACTTTTTCGAGTGAAACATTGAAGGACCTTTTTCAAAAGGATTGTATCTCCTAGAACTACAACATTAAGTTATTCACAATTGATCAAAGTATCATCTTGCCATCACAACAAAGAAGCCCTATACACAATTAGATTTATTGACATTGGGACAGGGAAAGTATCATCTCACACTCAGAAATAAATCTAATTGTGTACACAACAGCCATAGGATTGTCCTTATCAATTACAAGTTAGTTTTTAGTAGGATGACCTGAATCACATCAGGACTTTTTTGGCTTATAATGTCATTTTGAGTGATGGTAGGGCGTGATTTGGAACTTAGTGACTGACTCAGTTTTTTTAGTTACCCTTTATTTCCTCTTCCATCATATTTCTGTTACAATCTTCTTTTGTTAGTACTTGGACTCATGCCCCTTTGTTTACAGCTTGAACTCCTCCCTTTTTCTCTTTCTTATATACTATTTACACATAGTGTTATGCGAAATAATGTATATGCATTTTCCTATTCTTTTGTAAGAGGAAGCTTTATGGTAGCCACGTTCAACCTAAATTAAAACTTAGGTTGAAGACATATTACTCACTATCAGACAGGGCCAAGACAGGATGATTACCATGTGTTATTTCATGGTGTTTTCTACCCAGACACCCTAGACCTAGGTTACAATGATTAAATATAGGTTCACAATATCCAATAGAGAATTAGGGCCACAATAATGACTTCTCATTTTTATTCTTCTCTTTTTTTTCTTTTGGAGGGGGGGGGGGTAATTCAACAGTTGGTTTCAGAAAGATGTTAAAGGGTTAAGCTTGGAAACTCAAGACTTGTTTGTTGAATCTTTTAAGGCTTTACTGACTTACTAAAGAAATTTGAATTTCATTTTTGTATCAGCCTACTTTCAACTTAGTTAAAATTTGAACTAGGAAAGTTCTAGATATTATATATACAAAAGAATTATATGAAATTACTCTCTCACACTTGCAAGTAGACACACATTTCAATTATGGTTCAGGGAATACAAAGACTATCAATAACACCCTTATTGTACATCTTAGAATAAAATGCAATCAACACTTGATAGAAGCCAAGAAAATCTCTTAATATTGAAATTTCCTTATATACATATATGTCAATGTTTAATGGAATACATCAAAATAAACCTACCATGCTGGTTCTCCTAGATTGCATGCCTGAGGGAAAAGATTTTGCAACATAAACCCTCAGATGCACAAAGAATATAAAATACAAGGTACACCCCCTCCCACAAAAAATGATGCATTGTCCCCAATGCATGACATATAAAGTGTAATATGATAGGAAAAGAAAGTGTACCTCAATACTTCCATGATTTGGGTTTCCTCCTAATACAACTTAATTTAATATCGCGGTATGAAGAAATTCGCATGCTTTATCAAATGTCCTTGAGTAGGATTTTCTCTATAATGTGCACTGCCTTGATAGATTCATGGAATTTTTTGAGGCACTGTCAGTTTACTTTAAACCTTTTATTCTTTTAATTTTCCAATTCTACTGATCTTGATGGAAAACTATTATGACTAGGTATGCCTGACCATTTTGACTTTAGCTTACCTGGGAATAGCTGCAGTCATGATAACAGTAGTACAAGATCTATTAACTCTCTCTGATCAATCCTTTGATCATAATACTTCTTTATTCTCTCCTTGTATATTGATACTCTTGCATAATCCTTTATACAAAACTCATCCAGTTCATTTATTTATTACGATCGTAGTTTGACGGTTGAAAATGACACATACCTATTGGTGTTTTAAATAGAGTTCTGTAAGCCCACAAGGCATCGTCCAACTTACGGACCAATCAATCCTTGTGGCATTCAGTGTTTCAGCCAGGTTTGACTTGATCTCTTTATTGGAAACCTCCAACTAACCACTAGTATAATACACTGAATCATACTAGAATAGACTAAAATAATGTAAAATCATGTATAGTTCTTTAAATAATAGGACTATGTTCAAATCAAGGAATACTATAGATAGTGAGTTTAATAACTATGATCAGGGATTATCAAAAATAAACTGAAATTCAAGTAAAATATATAGTTGGATAAACACTATGGGTTTCCAAGTCATAAAATCAAGATAAAATGTATTAGATTTTGGATATAGGGTAAAATAAAACCCTTACCGAAGTACCACATACCTTTTCACTAAAGATTGTGAGCAATAACTTGAATAATACCCGAGCTTTTAAGCTTCAAAAGAAAACCCTAAGCTATGGACTGGGAGGATTTGTGTCCAAATTCTTGATTGTTAAACGTGTGAATGAATAGAAACTTGAAGTGTTTAATCTCCCCTAAATAAAGACTAAAAAACATAGTTTAATGTTCATAAGGCATAGAATTAACTAAATTACCCTTTCAAATATATTAAACATTTCTAAAAAAAAGAAGTTTTCACCGGTTGATCTATGATTCCTCAACTTGATCCACTACTCAATAAATGAGTCATGATTCTCAGGGTTATAAAGGCTTTAGGACAAGTTTCGTGTCCAATTCGATGGGTTTTGGAATTAAATCATGACTCGTCATATTACTTGTGGTTATCTAGTTCTCAAACCACAAACCCACATCTATGAGTCACGCTATGACTGATAGACTGGTTTTACAAATCGTAGCTACCTCTTAAAAGTTAGGACCTTGAGGGCTGAGTCTATGACTGGGTCTATAAGTCATAGACTTGATCACGACTTATGGACCCTTCCGTGGTTTACTATGAGTGAAATATTCTACTAAGTATGGGTAGAGCATTAAAGTTATTCTAGGGTTTTTTAACTTGTAACACCAAGTAGCTTGATTCTAGTTGATAAAGTCTTAAATATAATGTAAGATGAGTGTTTAGGGTGATTTAAGGTCCGAAGCAGCTCATAATATAAAATTGAGTTCAAAGTCTTTCGTCTTAGTTGTGATATTACTTCTTGCATGGGTCAAATTTATACAACCATATCTTTTTATATAGAAATATTTAAGTGACCCATGACCTATTCATGGAAAGGTCTTTGATTATAGTTTCCCACTCAACAAACCGAGTGTTATTTTGAGTTTAAATTAAGAGTTATGGGCATTTTACTAAATATTGTTTTGAAGTGAAATATTTCTCAGGTTCAAACCACAACTCATGGTTTCCAATAGCATGATTCATGTTTTTCAACAATATGACTCATGATGTGAGTCATACTACATGAACTGGGCTTCATCATTTCTGTATAAGTACCATAAAACCCAAACCATGACTCGTACTCTTCCACATCACGGCCCGTACTTCCCAATCATAATATTGAAGCATGGAAAACCAAACTCTTTGTCCTCTTGTATGAAGACATGACTAGCGGTCTTGGAATTGTGGTTGGAAACCTATTTTCTAGTGATCAAGGGTCACTATATGACTCAGGAGTGTTTACTCTATGAGTCATAAAGTGCCACTCTACGACTCGTGGAATAATATCGGCAAATTTTTTTGTACGTTTAATAAGGGTTATTTTTGTAATTCCTTTGACTTTTTGGAGTAAACCCATGAAATTTTGGATTTTAAACATAATATTAGAAATACCCTAAGCCCTAAATCAATTCATATTTTTTTTTAATTGACCATGCAAGAGATTTTTCTTCAAACTTCTCCAAAGCAAAACTACGATTTTTCATTGAGATTTGTAGAAGATTGGTTATGGATTTTTCTCCATAAAGTTTCTTCTAACCAAGTACAAGAGCTTCCAACAAGGACTTATTTCATCCTTTTTCCCAAAACCCCTTTTCTAGATAAGGTTTTGAAGGTGTAAAAGTGTGCTAGGGTTCTTGTTTAAATCTATTAACTATTATTCCGAAAGTAATGATTTACTTGTTTTTTTGTATGTGTGTGTGTGTTAAAATTATGATGTTTTTATGATGGTTATTTGATTATAAAAGACCTCATGAGTTAGCATGTATTCATAATTGAAGAAAATAAAGAAATAAGCTTTGAGGTTTGACTTGATGATTGTTTTTAAGTTTATTCTTAAAAATTGAATTGAGCATTGAGGTGTCATAATTATTTTTCTTTTTATATAATTTTAAATTTGAACGTGAACCAAGTCTAAATTGACTTTTTTGGCTAATTAAGCTTAATTGAGGGATTTTATGATAATTTTAGCTTTAATTATAACCTGAGAGTAACTTGAATTTGAAGTTTCAAATTAATATCTTTATTAAAGAGTGTTACCAAAATGTAATTTAAATTGATGTTTTTGGCTAGTTGATTTCGTTGAGGGTGTTCCATTACTCTAGAGTGTTGATGTGTAGATTGGATTATGGTTCCATTGTGGGAGTTCCATTAAGTCAAGAGTGTTGAGTATTGATATTGATGTTTTATGGGAGGAGTATTAGCACTGAGGGTAGGCATAAGGTTCCCAATACCCATAACCTGCAGAGCTAGCATAAGGTACTATTTTGGTACCTCTTAATTGTACCTATAGTGTCTAATTGAATCCAGTGGAAAGAGTATCTCATCCTATGGAGAGGTATGGGATCCCTTACACACAAGGTAATATGTAAACTTCATTGCTTTATGCCTTGAGGTATGTCGGTTATAGAAACTCCAAATGAAAAGCTAAAATTGAATATTTGAAAGGAAGAGAGTGAAAGGTTTTTTTTAACTTATTTTTCATATTTTGTTAAAATAACTGATGAGTTGCACTATTTTTATTAATTTTATTTAAGGTATGATCTATTTAACTATTTTTATTATACGCTATTAAACTTCTTAGTCGAGTTAGAGATGAAGTTGAGATATACTGTTCATGCATTGCATAGTACTTATCATTATACTGTATATCATATTTTATACCTTCTTACATACTCATACATGTTTCATGTGCTAATTCTACTCTTAATGTATGTAATTTACCCCATGTAGATAATGCCAACCGTCTGGACATTCGAGGTTGACACTATGTGCATTCTTAAACGATTAGTAGATTTGTGAGTCCTCATAGCATTCAAGGGAAAGCTATGAAGTTATTTTATTTTGTTCACCTAGAGCTTGGATCTTAGATTTCTTATTTATTATTTCATTTGTTAGGGACTAGCTAGTATACTCTTGTGCTACCAATCATTTATTTAGCTAGTAGAGGCTTTCAGACTAAGATATATTAGTTTTGAGACTTGAGTTAATCTATTATGTTATTTAGAATATTTATTGATTATTGTGAGGATCCCATTACACTTATGATATTATCATTATTGCTTTTACTAAGTGATGTGAGTAGATCTATGCTTGACCCAAGTGGTTCTTTTGAGGCTGATAGGGTAACTTAGTGGCTAAGAATGACGTCCATGCTTAGGGGTCAGCTCTAGGGTGTGACAAAATTGGTATCAGAATACTATGTTCATATAGTCCTAGGTCAATTTTGAAAGCCAGCATTAGGTAAAATCTAAGGTGTGGGTGTGACTGCAGCACATCTATGATTGAGAGGATATTAATCGTTTTAGGAAAAATTTCCCTATTTTGTTGGTGTTCTACTTTATACTTTGGCGTTTACTCTGAGATAGTCTCTCTTCTGATTCATGATTTATGCATTGCAGATCATGCCATGCAGAAGAGAAGCAGTAGAATTATGAGGTATTAACCCCTTCTTCTTAGAGTTTCCGACCATTAAAGGGTCAACAGAGTTGGCTAGATCAGTTCGGTCAGCAGAGTAGTGCTCGTGCCTATCAGAATTATGGTAAGGTAAATTTGAGTAAGTGTAGTCTCAGGCAGAATAGATTTTTTAGGTGTGTTCAGATGGGTCATAGTATTTTTTATTACCCTTTAAAGAACTACTATTCTTAAGGGATGCTAAGGCACAAATAAAGATATTGTCCCACAGTTCATTAGTGTGGTTGCAGACCATAAACTACTACTCCAGTAGTAGTTCTACAAGCACACCAAGCTCAAAAAGGTTCTACCTACAAATGGAGGCCATCAATGAAATCATTTGTGTGTTTTAGGTTCCTCTTAGGATCAAGAACAACAAACTGATGTGCTGACAGGTATGTTCAGAGTTTATGAGGTGGATGTTTATGCACTTCTATACCCTATAGATACTTTTTCTTTTTTATCCTTGTATATCGCTAGACATTTTGGTGTAGACACTAGTATTTTATTTTGTTCTTTCTCTATTTCTACACCTATTGGTGATTCTATTTTAGCTGAGAGAGTCTTTCATATTTGTCCGATTTCTATTTTTGGAATGGTTTTTCCTGATGATTTCCATGAGTTATATATGGTAGACTTTGTTATTATTCTAGTAATTGATTTTTTTTATTCATGTCATACTATTGTTAACTGTAGGACTGTGCTTGTCTATTTCCAGCTTCTTCATTGACCTGTCCTTGAGTGGGAGGGGAGTAGAGATGTTGTTGAGGGTATTTTTGTTTCCTATATGAAGGAAAAAAACATGATTACTGAGGATGTCTTTATCATTTGGTTTGAGTATAGGAATTTAAGTTTGAGACTCCTGATATCCATTTTTCCCTATAGTTCAAAAGTTTCGTGATGTGTTTTCTAATGATTTGACTGGATTCCCTCCTGATAGAGAGATAGATTTTGGTATAGATCTGGTTCTAGGCACTTAGTTTATTTCTATTCCACCATATAGGATGTCACTAGCAGAGATTAGAGAATTGAAGGACTAGTTAGCCAATATTTTAGTCAAGCAGTTTATCCATCTGAGTGTGTCTCCTTAGGGTTCTCCTATCTTTTTCGTGCAAAAAATATATGGTTCCCTCTGTATGTGCATTGATTACTGTCAACTGAACAAAGTCACAACCAAGAATAAGTATCACATTCTGAGAACTGATGACTTGTTTGATCATCTGCAAGGTGCTAGAAATTTTTAAAAGATTGAATGTCATTTAGGTTATCATCGGCATTAGGTTAGAGAGTCAGATATCCTGAAGACAACTTTCCTTATTTCTTATGGACATTTTGAGTTTGTGGTCTTTCTTTTTTTTTTTTTTTTTGACTAATGCTCATGCAGCTTTCATGGACCTTATGAATAGGGTTGTCAAGCCTTACTTAGACCTATTGGTGATTCTCTTTATTCATGATATTTTGGTTTATTCAAAAATTAAAGAGGAACATGCCAACATCTTCGAGATGTTCTTTATACCCTTAGAGAGTGTTGGTTTTATGCCAAGTTTTCTGAGTGTGATTTTTGGCTTCACTCAGTCACCTTCCTTAGTTATTTTATTTCTAGTAAGGGTATTTGGGTAGATTAGCAAAAGATAGATTTTTTCTGAAATTAGCCGATACCTACCTCTCCATCAGACATCCATATTTTTTGGTATAGTTGGGTATTATCATAGGTTTTTCTTGGGCTTTTATTTTATAGATGCTCTCTTGACCAGTTTGACTCATAAGAAAGTGATGTTTGAGTGCTCTGATGCTTTTGAGTAGAGTTTTCAGGAGTTTATGGGTAGGTTTACATTTTTGCTGGTGTTGAATCTGCTTAATGGTTTTGATGGGTTTTTTTTGTATTGTGACTCTTGTATAGTTGGTACGGGTTGTTTATATATACGACATGGTGATATTTTATCCTATGCTTCTAGATATCTTAAGGTTCATGAGAAGAGTTATCTTACCCATGATCTTGAGCCTGTAGTTGTGGTTTTTTCTTTGAAGTTATGGAGGCAATGCTTGTATTGGGTGAATGTAGATGTCTTTAACAATTATAAGATTTTTAAATATGTGTTTGATCAGAAGGATTTGAATTTTTTTTAGAGAATGTGTCATGAGTTGTTGAAGGGTTATGACATGACTGTGATGTATCATCAAGGCAAGGTCAATGTAGTGGTTGATTCCCTTAGCAGGTTGTCTTTGAGGAGTATGTCACATCTTTATGAAGATGAGAGAGAGTAGATAGAGAGGTGCATAGGCTTGCATACATTGATGTTAGATTTATTGGCTTAGAGGATAGTGGTATACTTGTTTCGAATACTTCTGAGTCGTATCTTGTTATTGAGGTGAAGGAGAAACAAGATAGTGATTCGATCCTGATTAAGTTGAAAGATGCATTCAATAAGCATAACGTTCAGGTTTTCTCTGAAGGGGAGAAGGAGTTATTTATTTTAATGATCGTCTGTGTGTTCTAATAGTTGATTGTTTAAGAGAGAGAATTTTGTCTGAGGCTCATAGTTCTTGGTATTCTATTCATCCATGTGCTACTAAGATGTATAGAGATATGAGAGAGGTGTATTGGTGGGAAGGTATGATGAAGTTCATAGCTGAGTCTGAGTATAAATGTCCTAATATTTAGGAAGTGAAGGTAGAGCAGCTTAGGACATCAGGACAGATACAGCAGTGTAAGATTCCTATGTGGAAGTGGAAAGTGATTAGTATGTATTTTGTCACCAGTTTACTTTTATCCAGAGGTATGATTCCATATAGGTTACAATATACCGAATGACAAAGTTTGATCACTTTCTACATGCTCACACCAGTTATTCAGTAAAGTAGTATGATAGGATCTACTTGAGGGAGCCTATTTGTATTTGTGGTATGCCTCTGTCTATTATTTCAGATTATGTTCTGCAGTTTATATCTCAGTATTGGAGATCATTTTAAACCATTCTTGGTATCCAAGTTTAGTTGAGTACGACTTTTTATCCACAGACAGACAGTCAGGTTGATAGGACTATTCAGACTTTGGAGGATACGTTAAAGGCATGTGTAGTCAATTTCACGGGTAAGTTGAGTCCAAGATATATTTGACCTTATCATATTTTTAGGAGGGTAGAAAAGTTTTACTATCAATTAGGTCTTTTGTTAGAGTTGGAACAAGTCACCTTGTGTTTCATGTCTCTTTATTGAGGAAATGTATGAGTGATCCATCTTTGATAGTTCTAGTCGAGTCTATAAGCATTCATAATAGTTTGACCTATAAATAGTTCCCTGTTCATATTCTTGCTAGACAAGTTCATTGATTTAGGAGATAATAGATAGCGTCAGTTAAGGTTATCTGGAGGAACCAAGCAGTTGAGCGAGCTACTTGGAAGGCAAAGGCCTATATGATGAGAAAATATCTACATTTTGTTTCCTTCTAGTTCAATTCCTTCTATAGGTAATAATATCTCTATTCATCTGGTGTCCACTTTAGTTCATGAGCATGTAGTATTTAGCAATTCATGAGTCCATTGAGTGTATTCATGCATTAGTTATGTAGAGTATGGATTATAGTCGAGGTAGTAGTACATGAGTCTCTAGTTTTGAATGTATGTGCTACTTGATGAGTTCTAATATTGAGGTCAGTTGTTGTATTTTGCATGTTTAGCATCTGAGTTAGTAGAATATTAAGAGTTAGTTGGACTATGACAAGTCATTGTATATCATATTCATTCCTAGTTCAGTCAGTTGGTCAGTTTCAATAGTTTAGTTCCTTTTATTCTAATTGTAGCCTTAATTTGAGGACAAATAAATCCAAGTGGAGATAATTTAATACCATGAAGTTTGATCTTTCTTATAAATTCCAAAATATAGTGTAGGATGAGTGTTTGAGGTGATTCAAGGTCTTAAGTAGCTCATAGTATAAAGTTGAGTCCAAAGCCTTTCCTACCGGCTTAGTTTTGATATTACTTCGTACATGAATAAAATTTATACAACCATATCTTATAATATATTAAATTTATGTAACCCTTGACCTATCCAGATAAAGTTCTATGATTATACTTTCCCATTCAACAAACTGTTTGTCTTTTCCAGTTCGGAATAAGAAGTTATGGTCATTTTACTAAAGACTATTTCGAAATGACTTATGGTTCTGTTTAGGGTGTTCAATTAAGAGAAGAGTGTTGACTAATGATATTTATATTTTATTAGAGGAGTATTAGCATTGAGTCTAGGCATTAGGTTCCTAATACCCATAAAATGCATATCAAGCATATGGTATCATTTTGGTACCACTCAGTTGTACCTAGAGTTTCTAATTAGATCAACTAGAAAGAGTGTTTCATACTGAGGCAGTGTCACGACCCGATTTCTCAAGTCATGATGGCACCTACTATACCCAAGTAGGAGAACCAAACCCCGTAGTCCATAG
>JBDJHY010488263.1:0-17303 GCA_039654485.1 Withania somnifera | reverse complement strand
TCTTATCTTCCCCTAGTTGCATTATGCGAAACTAAGTTTGATTCTATTGATGGTTCGAAAAGGGAAGGAGTTTTTAGTAGTTTTCTAGAAGTTTTTAGTTTTGAAGTTCTATAGTGAAAAATAAGGAACTTTAGGTGTCATTTGGAGTTTGTGACCTCGAAATAGAAATCTGTTAGTTCTATTATCTTCATATGTTTATTTTGGTCAAGTAGGTCCTTATTTTTCTATTTTAGTTTTTTATGGTGATTTTGATTGGTTTGATATGATGAAGTTGTGTTTTTAAGGGAATGGTTGACTCAGGTCACATTTGGACTTAGAGTGTGAGAATTTAAAATTTGATGATTTTGTTGGATCTAGAAGATGGTCTTTGCTCTAGAATGATGTCTCTTTTATTTTTCGTGAGCCCTGGGAGCATTATGGATATTTGGTGATTTTAGTTAAAATTAGACCCTTAGCTAGTCAGCTTACGAAGACCTTGTATACATGTTTTGATGGTTCTGTTGAGTCTAGAACATTGAAATTAGTGTAGTTGCATCTATAGTTTGTTTGCACAAAATTTCGAACAGACTCCGAGGGTCCATTTTGAGTTTTTCAAATCCTATGTGTTTTTTATTTGTTGTTGTTGTCATAGCAGTGGGCTATGATCACATCCCTTAAACGTGATCTCGATGGGCTCGAACTTTATAAAGGAGACCGATTGCATCATGGGATCATGATCGGGTGGGTCCCTGGGTCTTCAATGATCGCGTCACTTAACTGCGATCGCCATGGTTTCCTTCTAGCCATACTGTGGCGATTGCGACAAGGCACTGCAACAATGGTGCCTGTGCGCCTGTGAAATGTACATGTTAAACTTGATCTTTTCTTATTACTTATGCAAACCACAACCCCAAAACCCCAATTTTTGCAAAGTTTGATAAAGGATTTCGATGATATCAAGTGGTATGATTTCTAAACACCTTTTCATCAATCTCCACTCACTTTCATATGATTTTTACATGAAATTTCAAGGTTTTAAGCCCAAAATGGTGGTTTCATACATGAACTCAAAAATTATTAAACCTTTGATTTTCCACCACGAAATGGTTTAGGTTTTTAATAAAACTTGATATTGAGCTTTCCCTAGTGATTGGTAACATGTTTTCATGATAAAGTTAGGTTTTTGACCCCGTAGGACTAGGGTGAGTTTTTTAATAGAACTCCAAAATATGATTTATGGGTATTGATTTTTATGTTTTCTAGTATGTATTTTGTTTTAACTAGATTACACTTATTTAGAGGCTCTAAGGAAGGGCAAGACTAATGATTAAGACATTTCTTCACTTTTAAGGCAAGTTGAGGTTCCTTGGTCTCTTTATAAAGTATTAGTAATTACTTGCTAGATTATGTATTGCTGGGAAAGATAATTAGATTAGAGTTGCTAGGATTGCGTATGTTGGGTGCAAGGTAAGTAAATTATTTAATGATGTGATTTCATGACTCATGAATTTGTTCCATCTTTAGGATTTGTTTAAATGCCTTGATTTTGTTGGAACATGTTGGGATAAAACTTATAATGAAAATGTACCTTATGATAACTTAATTGTTTGAAATATATTATTTTGTGAAGCTTCATGGAGGCTAGATTAATATGAGTGACTTGATGATTATTTACCTCTTTGATGGACTGAATTCCTTGTGTTTTTTTATTGAGCATCATACTTTGATGATTTCTCTACTATGTGCAAATCGTTGATCTTTGTGTATGGAATCAACTGACCCATATTATTAAGGAAATAATGTGATATTGTAAACCTGACTGTGGCTGTCTCGGCCGCAAGTAGTATATTATTGAGGTAGAATGTTGATTGGAATCTTAACTGTGATAGTCTCGGTAGAAGGCATATTATTGATGTAAAAAGTACTTAAACTTAACCGTGATAGTCTCAGAAACAAGTGTGCATGGACCTTGTAAGTCCCCTATGGATCCTGACTGTGATAGTTTTGAAAGCAGGTATGTACATCTAGGGAAGACATGCATCACAAGTATTTCTAGATTGCATTGAATTTGTATTGATTTTCTTCTTGTTCTGATTGTTTGACCTCTTTATGACTTGCACTAACATTATAATTGGTGTTTCCTTGAGGTTACTTTATATTTGAATCATAAATTGACTTTGTTGTTACTACTTGATGACAATTGAGATTATTCATTATACATGATATCAAATTGAGATTTTCATTGATAATTCATTGATTTGATATTGCTGACTATTCTAAGGTGATTACGATGTGGTAGAGTTGGTGAGTATTCGTACCATTTGAGGGTTACGTATATTTCCTCATATCCTTATTTGTGTTGTTGGTTAGACTATTGTATATATACTTTTTGTATGTTGTAGTATCAGAGGTTGGTTGGATTTTAGGAGTAGTCACTAGTTCGTTATATTTGGACTAGCCGAGGATGTTTTTGAGTATCGTTTTTTCATAATCACCTTTGCCTTTTATGTATTTTTAAGAAGGTGCTACGGCGGATCGAATTTGAGCTCTTCTCCTCATTTCAAGTAGCACATTTTGGGAGATATAGAGGTAGCTGCCGCTCATTCGCAGTCTCCATAGTCTCATTTTTATTATCTCAGTGTCTTCATCTTTATTGAAAGACATTTTAAGACTTTCAATCAAACCTTTTATTAATAATTACTTAGTGGATTAGTACAATGACTACCTAGTATAGAGTGTAATAGATAACTTCCGCTAATATATTTTCTTTATACATTACTTTCTGCATTTATTTTGGCTTTTATTTTTAGTTATTTATGAGTTAGGTTGACCTATTAGGATACGAAGAGAGTTTACATCACGCTTGGATTTCGAGGTGTGACAACAAAATTCTATGAGGCTATTTATCATGTGATGAATGAGCCCTAGGATGGAAACATGTAGCAACATAGGCATGACTGTGAAGCTTATTATGTTTGGAAGAAAATTTACTCCACCACTCGCATTACATTTCTATATGCATTGGATGATGATATCCTAAGGAGTTCAAGGATCACCAAAGGGTTATGGAACTTTATAATTCTTTGAATAACAAGTTTAGTACTTGTTGTACTGCAAAGAGAAGATCACTTATGATCAAATATTCAATGAGAACACATCTGGGGAAATGAAAAAGATGACTAGAGAGGTGAAAGATGTTGATAGTGTGTTGACTGATAAACAACAGATCCAAGTAGTAATACACTTTTTACCTAGTTCTTGGAATTATATAAAAATACATTTGACCAATAATTAGCTTATCACAATTTAAAATGATATCTTGAGGCATAATGAGTTAGAAGAGGAAAGCATAGGACTATAAATTCAAAAACTAAGTTGCACATGGAAACAACCTCCAAATTCGAGAGTGATTCAAAGAGAAAGAACTAGGAGAAGAAAAGAGGGTCACCTCAACCTGTTAAGAGAACAAAGACTGAAAACGGTATGAACAAATGTCCCAGAAAAAACTTGAAATACAATAATTGTTGCAATCTAGGAAGGTAATTCATAAAACTTGAATTGGTTAAATTTGTGTTTATAGTTCTTTTTTAAAAGGTGAATCTATTCCTTTGTGGGTTGTATACTTAGGAGAATCGGACCACATAATTCGAGAGCATGATGACTTTGTTGAATTTTGCTGAGTTCAACATGGAGAAAAATGGGTATATGTGGGTAAAAAAATATAGTTTCTATTTAAAAAATTGGTAAATTTAAGTTAGTCCTACAAAGTGGTCGAGATCTAATTCTACATGATTTCCTCTATGCACCTGATGCGTTGAAATGCTATTTCAGTTGTTGTACTTTATTTAGAATATGATTTATTCTTTATGATAACCTCATCAAGTTGACTTAAGGATCAACTTCATTTGGTTTTCATTATGTGACTCGAGGTTTAAATAATATGAATTTTGATTTATTTATTAGTAATGTCAGTTTTTCTATTTTTACTTTTCAATTAATATATGATTTTGATGTAAACATAAGGCATGATAGACTTGGTCATATTGGTCAATAAAGAATGCAATGACTAGGTAAATAAAGTTTACTTACGGACATTGAACATGTTAAATTATCCACTTGTAAAAACCATCTAGCTGGGAAATCTTCAAGGGAACCTTAAGCAAATAGAATGGAATGTCCTTTGCAATTAGTCCATTCGGACAACTATGAGCTTGTGAATGTTAGGGATAGTCATAGAGCAAGTTATTTCATTACATTCATTTATGATTTTATCCATTTCATCATGTATAATTAATTTTACACAAATCAGAAGCAATAAGTTGTTTCAAATGCTATATGAGCTTAGCGAAAAATCAATTAGATAAGAAGATAAAAGCTCTTCAAACTGATCCTGGATGGGAATATTTATCGTCTGAATTTAATGGATTATATTATGAAAAGAGAATAGTTCATCAGTTAACTATTCCAAATACTCCACCCAAAAAATGGTGTCATGGAGAAAAAGATAGAACGTTTCTAGAAATAGTTAGGTTAATAATGACAGAATCATTCTCCCAATTAATTTTTTTTTGGGGAAAAAAATAGAACGCTTCTATGACTAAATTAACACAGAAGAATGTTCCTTTACGATAGTATGAGGACTATCAGTTAAATTTCATTAGGCTTAATGAATTCCTCACTTTGGCACAAGTGTTGAAACATCTAGTGGAGGGCCAATAGTATATAGTTTCTTGTGATGCCTCTGGTATTTTTTTGGGATGTGTGTTGATGTAACCAGGTAAAGTAATCGTGTATTTTTCACGTTAGTTGAAGGTTCATGAGCGCAACTGCCCAAACCATGATTTAGAGTTGGGGCGGAAGTTTCGCACTTAAGATCTGGAGACATTACCTCTAGGGAGTCCATTATGAGATTTGTACTAATCACCACAACCTATAATATATACTAATCAAGAGGGATACCAAACTCAGACAAAGTATATGGATTGAGCTCCTGAAGGCTAGGAGATAAAGCATTCTGTATTATCCAGGTAGAGAAAATGTATTGAAGACTCCTTAAGCTAGAAAACTGTTAGTATTTGTAGTTTGTGTCCCATCTCAACTTCAGATAAGTCATTAGCTGTAGAAATTCAGTCATTGGATAACCATTTGGTCTAAAAAATACAATATTCGAGTAGATTTCTTGCACATATTGAAGCTAGACCTACTCTGTTTGACCAAAGCTAAAATCTACCTTACGAGGAAAGATCCTTGGTTCGTATTCGAGAGTTGGTTTTGTAGGGTGATTACAATAGTGCATCTTTATACTCTAACGGTATATTATGTATGGGTCATTGTATTTGTGTTCTTGAGGTGGATTATTTGATTCAGACTATTAATCATGAGGCCCGTTATACTAGATACTCCATACATCTAGGCATCGTGAGGATGTGCAGAGATTTGAGATAAAAATATCAGTGGCATCGTCTGAGGTCAGATGTTATTAGGTTCATTTCTAATGCTTGAACTACCAGCAGATGAACTTCAAGCACCGTAGACCCGGGAGTGTGTTACAATGACTCACTATCCCTAAGTAAAAGTGGGGAAAGATTACTATGAATTTTGTTTTTGGACTCCTTCGTACTTTCAAGAGTCATGATTGCATATGGGTCATCTTGGATCAATTGACCGAATCCGCCAACTTTTTACCGACTTTATCATCTTTGAGTGCTAAGAGACTTGTCGACTTGTATGTTAGGAAGATTATTTATCTGTATGGGGTCCAAGTTTCTATCATATCAGACCAAGATACATAGTTTAATTTGTTATTCTGGAGGATGGTGTAGCGTGAGATGGGTATAGAGGTAGTTTTGAAAATGACTTTTCACCCATAAATAGATGGACAGTCTGAGAGGACTATTCAACTACTCTAATATATCCGTTGAGCTTGGGTTTTTTATTTCAGGGGTAGATAGGATCAAAACTTAGCTTTTGCAGAGTTCTCTTATAAAAACATTACCGTTCTAGTATCCATATGGAACCATTTGAAGCCTTATATGACAATCATTGTAGATCTCCTATTGGTTGGTATAGTAGTGTTAAGGTCTTGCATCAGACTTCTGACTTGATTTGAGATTCCACATAGAGAGTTTAAGTTATTCAAGATAGACTATAGATAGAACACAATCATCATAAGATTTATATAGACCATAGAATTTGACCTCTAGAGTTCAGTATTAGGAAGTTGGTATTCTAACGGGTTTCTCCTATTAAGGTAGTTATGAGATTTAGTTGGAGGTGCAAGCTTAGCCCCAAGTTTATAGGGCTATATGAATTACCGAGTGGATTGGTGGAGCCACTTAAAGGTTATCCTACCTCCAAAGTTATCCACTATTCACCCAGTGTTTCATGCTTTTATGCGTTGTTATTATATGCCAGATACCTCGTACATACTTTATTCTGAGTAAGTTCAGTTGGACGACTGTATGTTTAGCATCCTAAGGCTATTGTTGACAGATATGTGAGACAGATCAGGTCCAGAGATATTCCAGTTGTAAGGGTTCGTTTGACCCACCACCTAGTCGAGAAGACTAATTGGGAGATGGAGAGGGTATGTGAGCCTAGTTTCCCTATTCAATGTACTCTCCAGGTACTCCCTTCCTTTAGATAACTTTTGCAAATGAAAGTTCCTATAATGGGGGATGTTGTAATGACCCTTGAAATTATTTTTGCATTCTCACAATTCTTTCATACTTAAAGAGTTCTTGTAACTCCCCTAAATCACTCTTAATTTGTGAGGATCAATAGGTTAGATCCTTGGAAATTTTATTATATGATTCTTTATTTTAATTGTGGATTTTTTAGGGTTTACTCAACTGTATGACCCTAGATCACCTTTTGTCACTTCTGTTGAGTCCAAATATCTATTATATGAAGATTCCATTTATGGTTTGTTCAAATCAAATCCTATTTTTGTTCGATACTGGATTTATATCAAGTTTCAAACCCCAACACAACTATCGCGATCACGCCGATGTACATATTTTTCCCTTTAGTGCAATTGTACTAAGGCAAAGCAATTAAGCTAAGGAAAAGTAATCATGAAAACCTAAATCTACCTTCCTCAGTGTGGTCACGCAGGGATGGAGCCACCGCACCACCACATGGAAGGCGTATATAAGGTTCTTGCTTCATTTTGTTGATAGATTCTGCAAGTTTTCTCCTAAAATTCTTATATTTTAGGGTCTAAATAAGTATAATTAAGAGATATTTTGGTGTTCTAATTCGTGGATTCTATCCCAGTGGTTCTACAAGTGTTTCTATTGGGTAATTTTTCAATTCTTCTTTAGATATAAGGTTTTCTACCTTACATAAACTTTCAAGTCTTATATCTTCTATTTCTATTTTTAATTTGATCCCTACTTTTTGCCATATGATGTATGATCTTTACTGTACGTGTTGGTGTAAATATTTCTTTTTCTAAACTTTTAGGGTTTACTGACCCATTTTTAGTTTGGATTTTGACCCTACTATATGTATAGCAATATAGGTCCTATTTTACTCATCTTGACACATGGGTTACGTTTTTTCTAGCCTCATGCTATTCCGATATTTGTTCATGACTTTTGAATATTTGGGCCTGCTTCTTAAGGACTTCTTTAAAATCTAGGTAGGCTATGGTCTACTTTCTTCAGACTGAGTATTATTGTTGTATGATATGATATAGAGCCAACTTGGTGCAGGGATTACAAATCAGCCCCAATATGCTTATTCTTCAGACTATAGCCTACTTAGCTAGATTTTAGTTTAAATTCCTACCCCAGGGCTATATCGCCCTACCCGCGTGTTCAACACAGACTCTAGAACATAGTGTGGCTGGAAAAGGAGTAACAACTTTGATGCATATTATTATACACTGACTATGGACCGTAGTGAGGGTGGGAGGGGGATTATACTAGTGATTAGAGCTTAGTAACTATCCCTGGATTTAGGTCGGTGGATTTAGAGCTGATCTAGGTAGGCTAATTATTTTTTGTTTTACCTGAGATGTATGTGTGATTAGGAACTTTTTGTCCCTTTAGGCCATAGACAGCTGGGTAAGCCTATGCTTGACGGTTAGCCACCTTATGTGATGACATTGTACCTAGACATATAAGGCTTTGTTGGGAGATTAGTAACACTGTGTGATTATATCATGCGCTTGCCCAGTGTGAGCCGTAGAGTGAGTTGTATTTGACTAGACTATGATATCTCTATGGTTTCCCCTGTATGGGTGTGTACTTGTCCCTTAATGGGTGCCCTCTGGGGAGTTATGGCATCTTTGATATAATTGCTCGTGGATTAGGACAATAGTTTTTCTAGGAAAGGATATACCTTATGATCAGGGCTTTGTGGTCACCTATGGATTTCCAGTTAGAAGCCCTAGACCCATTTAGCTTATTATTGATTCTTTCTTAGGGGCATGCATTAACTATTTTAAAAGGTTACTGGATTTTGAAAGATGAATAACTAGAAATGGATTTCATTTATACTTGTATCTTCTACGACTGCACTCATGAGCAGTATGAAGCTACTTTCTCACACCGTTTACGACTATTTTCTCTCTATCACTATGATTTTCTAGACATTTCCTACATGATGATAGTTGGTTATTATTGAGGTTTGGTTTTTCATACATGGATTGACTTGAGTTTTAACTAAGATATGATATACGAGTTGAGTATGAGTTTTTTCACTCTTTCCCTGATGATTATACTACTGGTGGGTTCGTTAAGAGGTTTTACATATGGGTTTGAGTCCCTCCAAGGGTCATATGATCCATGTTGCTATGCTTAGGGCATGACATGCAACCAGGGGGTAGGGGTATACAGCGGAGTAGTGGTATATATTTTTAGTCCTCTGTGGTTCCCTCTTGATTCGAGAATACCCCAGAGAGGGAGCATGCCGACATGCATTTACTTTTCTAATGCCCCTTATTATTGCATCGATACACGTCAATTTGTGCCTTTTGAGACTTATGGAAGAGTACCTGTTGGGTTACTTGGTTGTCTAGTTGTACCTACCTGTAGAATGGGATGCTGGACTGGTTTGTATCTTGTAACCTTTGTCTGTTCCCTTTTATCTCTAATTAGAACTATTCGTGCACTTACTGTATTTGTTGTTAGCTTAGCTTATTCATGGTTCTACACTTTCTTATTGGTCCTTCCTTAAGCTGATCACGTTAGAGTTTCAGGTAAATGTTGCGTCTGGTCATGACTTTCTTGTGGCCCAGGTTTTATGGGTTATACCCTGATATAACCCTCATTTATACTTGTTATTAGGTACTGCACCCACTGGTAGCTGATCCTTCACTTCACTTACTAGTTATTACCAAAGTTATCTTGCTTCCATTATGCATTATATGCCACAGTCCCATTTGTTGTTGATCACTCTTTACATTTCTTATGCTTAATTTTTCACGGTCGAGCTATGATGCCTACTTGGTACCTGATGTTTTGGTACCCATGCTACACTTCTGTATCTTTTTGTGATGTCGATCTTAGTACAAGCCAATAAAGTAGACGTGACCGTGCAAGATAGTTGGTGTGACTCTAGTATATTTTAGTGATTAGTTGGAGTCCTTGTTGAGCGATTTTCCTTCCAACACCAGAGTTATCCTTGTTATTTCCTAGATAACTATTTGATAGTCTTACCCCATCGTGGGTTGTATTTTTTCTTTCTGTATATAGATGTTTTACAACCATAATACCAGGTGTTGGGAGTTACGTTTAGTTGTGTAATTTTGTTTCCTACTTTTACTTATCCTTCTTATTTCCTTCCCCTATTTCTTTTGGGTTTGTTGTATTGGCCCACTGTTACTTTCTCTAGGCTAAGGTAGGCTTGTTTTCATGTGAGATGTAGACACCATCATGACTCAATTTTCAGTTCAAGACATATATTGACACCCCTATCCTTAAAGTACAAACCTTGGGAAATAAAACATGTCAAAAAAGTGAGTTGAATTCCTTATAGGAGCACAGTAAAAAGTCTAATATACACTAAGATGTGTATTGTACATCATAATTGTCAAGTCGTCGAGTTGGTAAGTCGATATCAAACCAATCTAGGTTTAGTATATTGGAAAGCAATAAAGAAAACAATGAGATATCTTAAGGTAACTATTGATTATTCACCTTTTTACCAGGAAATAAAATTTGCAATTTGCATATAGTGATACTGATCATAGAGATCTAGACGAGAGAAAGTTTATGTCTGGATCTATGTTTTTACTTAGTGATCGTTCCATATCATAGAGAAGTAACAAATAATCATGTGAATCACTATATAAGATAGAATCCAAATATGTGGCTCTCACATCCGTAACACAAAAAGTTGTTTGGTTGAAAAAAATTCCTTGAACATATATTCGATGTTGCAGAAAAGGTTGAATCCATATTAGTATACTGTGACAGTGAAACTATTATATTTTCTACCAAGGACGTTAAGTTTTTTGCAAAACCAAAAATATAGATATCCAGTATAACTATATGAGATATATAGTTAGACAGAAGGTGGTGAATCTGAAGTATGTGTGTATAAGATATATGTTAGCAGATACATCGACTATGTGTTTGACCAGAGATGCATTTATGAAATGCATCAGATCCCAAGGCTTGCCAACATTTTGAAATATTTCATATTATTTTATATTTTTCTATGTTGATGTTTTTTAATTTTCGATAAAATTGATTTATATACATAGATATTATAATTATAGATATCGAAGTAAGGGAATGTAACTATGCTCCAGCTAAGCCAAGACCCAACTAACTATAAGGATATACATCTATATATATGCACTATGAATAAAGGATCAAACGGTAAAGCACAACTATGTAAGGAATAAAAAGTAAACATACAAAACCTACCTGGAGTCCCATACCAGCGGTAAGTACAAATAGCACAACAAAACCCACTGTGACTACCGCCTTAAGCTCGATAAACACCAGCCTCTCAAAAAAGCAAAAGTGAGCCATATCATGTAGTACCAACACCACCCTCTCAAAAAGTTCCAATCATGAGGCCTCTTAAACTTAGAGGGCTGCGCCTCACACTCGAGAGCAGGATCTAAGAACAAACAGTGCCAAACTAAAGGTCCATGCCACGGAAGACTGCTCCTCTAATAAATGTAGTGTCTATACCCCATCAATACCAAACTCAAGGTCTACGCCCCAGATAACCACACCTTTAATAAAATGTAGGGTTCGACCCCCTAGTGCAAAACTCTGGGTCTACTCTCTGGAGGATAGTGCCACTAATCAAATGTAGGGTTCATTCCCAATTAGTGCCAAACTCAGGGTCTATACTCCAGAGGACCATGCCTATAATTAGATGTAGGTTCTATGTCAGTGTCTATGCCCCGAAGGACCACACATCTAATCAAATGTAGGGTATATGACCCATTAGTACCAAGCTCATCCAAACAATAATATACAGATGCCCTATCATGAAATAGCAACAATAATGCTAATAATAACGAAAATAAAATGTAACTGGAGTCTAAGATTGGTCAAATCCCACTACCTAATAGCTTATATTACCACATACATCGTGTGACAACTCGAATAGTAGCCAAGGTCTGTGGCCCCTACGTGGTGATGCCAGGACCCAAGCATACAACCTTTTATCCTCTATGCCCTATCACTATAATGGCCCTTATGGTAATTTATGATGGATATGCGATATTTTGCATTCTATAGAATTTTGGTAGTTTCCCCAACTCATTTATGGCTTGTTGGGATCGACTGTTTGGATCCCTGGCGACTCGGTTGAGAAATATCTCAAATTTCCTTTTTAGAGCCTAAAACTAAGTACTCATTGACCAAGTCAAATTTCCTTGAATAATAGCTTGAAATTAAATTTCGACAGTTCTATTAGCTCCAAAATGCAAAACAAAGTAACGATTGACCTTAAGTTTGTGTTTTGGAGTCTTCGTTTGCAATTTAGGCCAATTTGTTGAATATAATTAATTTTAAAGCCTAAAGTGGAGCTTGGTTGGTGTTTTGGTGTTCGGAGTGTGGGATCGGAATTCTGAAGCTTTATTAGCTTCAAAATGGTGAATTTAGGCTAGTTTGACCCTTAGTACGCTTCCCAAGGTGTTTGTTCTCAATTCGAGTTGTTATGTGGAAAGGTAGAAACTTTCTAGTTTTGTGAAGGCTTGATAGAGCGTCTTTATCATTCAAAAGACTTCTGATGTAACTAACATTGATTCCTTTGAGTCCAAGATGTGTTTTCCACGTAAAACACATATAAGGTTTTTCAAAATTGGACTCCGTTTGAATTTCAAAACCCCAGAGAAACTTTTAGAAAATTGCAGATTTTTCTAGTGCAACTTTGACCGATTTATCAGTCCAAGTGCCGATAAATTGGCCACGAATGATAAATTGGCCCATATGCTGATTAAGTGGACCCCTTGAAGGTATGGTAAATCGGATAGTGCCGATTTATCGATTTTTTTTTCCTATAAAATGGAACCCGAGCCCTTTTGTTCAATTTCTTCACCTGTTTTTGGGTATTAAATTCCAACACTTTTTTCTCATTTTCTCTCATCTACTGGTGCAAATTGCGTTAGAAAAACCTCCCAAAGATCATAAAAAGTTCCTTGAAGTTTGCACACATCATCATCATCTTCGGTAAGTGATTTCTTCCACAAAAATGCATTAAATCTAGAGCTTTTCCTCCATTAATGCACTAATCATGAACTCTTGATTCCTTCCATTATATTCGAAGTTATATAGTAATTCCTTGCTTCTTAAGGTTATTATTCATCGTTGTAATGTTTCATGTTCCGAAATCAATTTATGAATTCATAAAGTTCGATTCTTCATCCCTTTTATACTTAATCTTCTTGGGGTTGTTCAAGGTTCTCCCTTACTCTAACTGTGCTCAATTTTGGAGCACGGGTTCCTAGTAACATTCGAAACTCCATGGTGATTTTTATTTTCTATTCCGGTGAGTGGGCCTCACAAGTCCTTTTAGGCTCAGTCTAGAACTTAGCATGAAATATACCTTTAGACTCGTATTAACGTATAGAATACATTGGAACAAGTTTTAGATTATTTGGAGCATGTTTGACATCAGTCGGCATAAGTTTTATGACATTGCAGTGCTTTATCTTCAGACGATATGTAGGCTCTATGGGGCTATATCTAGGCTTATAGCTTTAATAACTGTACGAAATAGCCTGTGTGGGTTGGTTAGCTAGGTTGTATAGTAATATTGTATCATTCTTTCGTCCGTTTCATGTTGATACATATATGTGGGCACCTGAATTATATGGGACACGTGACTTAGAAAATGGTTAGAGATACTTGTACAAGGCATATGATGTTGAGATTACATAATCATGTGTCGATATAAAAACTTGTTGATTTGTTGTGCATTCACGACACGAGAAGTTGGGCCTATGGCTCCGATGAGAGTGCATTGGGGATGGGTCAGTATCACTACCTGATTATTGAGCCATAATGGCTATAGGAGGATTTTGATAACAAATATGGATAATGACATAGGATAATAAATGAAAATATTCTAATAATAATATAAGTAATGATCTTTGACTATTTTTGGCTCGGCATTATATTGAGCGCCCGGTAGTACTATTTTCTCATGTTTTACTATAGTCGTCACCCCTTGGCATCATGAATTATCATTTTTTTATTAATAAATCATGGGACTTGAGACCGACTTTGTTCAGGAGTGAGTACAACCCCTATGACTTGAGTCTTCCATCGTATGACACTGAGTACAAATTTTTTAAACGCATGGTACTACTTTATGAAATCATGATGATACCCAATTTATTAATGACTTTGGTTATACTCTTTATATGAGGCATGAGATACAGACTTGATGATACTATTGATATAAGGCGCGATATACTAGAATCGATGATACTATTGATATGAGGCACGAGAAGCCATACTTAAGATTCATTGTAGTTCTAAAATTGGGATGTGAGGTTTTGATGACGTTCATGAACATGTTTACTTTTTTGCACTTGTTTTCTTCAGTGTGCCTATAGGTCGAATTGAGGGGCCTATGGGTGAGCATGTTTTCTATGTACGTTGCACTTACTTATGGGTGACTTGTCAGCATTTATTTTCTTTACTTTAATGGTCCTATTATTACTTAGTTGTTAATGTTGATTAATTGCTACTTCATGAGGTTTCTTTCGGTGTGGAAATCTAGGACATAAGATTAGAGATTGTCCATCAGCTCGTCAGCCTGGTGGTGGTAACAGAGATTAGATCACCTCTATTATAATAGAACCAACAGCTTGCCTAACTTAGTAGGGCACTTTTTGCAGCACCAGTTGAAGGTAGTACCAAAACTAATTTTACCCATTTGTCTCCATAAAGGATCTGGAGCATTCTCTGGATGTGGTCACATGTATGTTAAGAGTTTATGATTCTTATGTTTATGCATTGTTAGATCCTAGATCTACCTTATCCTTTGTTTCCTTATTTGTGTCTAGTAAGTGAGGATTCATTCTCGAATGTCTATTTGAGCTATTTTCTATCTTCACACCATTTGGTAGCTCTATAATTTCTAAAAGAGTTTAATGAAGTTGTTTAGTGTTATCTCATAATAAACATGTTCTAGAGAATCTCATATATTTACATATGGTTGTTTTGATGTAATTGTTGACATAGATTGGCTTCATTCATGTTATTCCACGGTTGACTGTAGGCCTAGAGTTGTCCATTTCCAGTTTTTGAATGATCGAGTACTCAAGTGGGAGGTAGTGTAGCTATTCCTTAGGGCTGACTCAGTTCCTATCTAAAAGTTAGAAAATTAATCTATAAGGGGTGTATCTACCACTTAGTATGATTTAATGACTCTGAGTCTAAGACTCCGTACATTTATTTAGTTCATGTGGTTAAGGAGTGTTTAGATGTTTTTCTTGAGGATCTACCCGGAGTCCCTCCAAAAACTAAGATTGACTTTATAATAGACCTCATTCCACGAACTCATCCTATTTTAATTCTGCCATATAGAATAGGTGTTGTAGGACTTAGAAAGATTAAGGATAAGATCAAAGACCTTTTAGACAGGGGTTCATTTATCCTAGAGTTCCTAAATAGATTACCATCAGTCGAACAAAGTTACAATAAAGAATAAATATCTTATCCCAAGTATTTATGACTTGTTAGGTCGACTTCATGGTGCTAGTAATTTCTCAAAAACTAACCTCGATTCTGATTATCATAAGCTTAAGGTCAGAGAGTGTGATATTCCTAAAGCTTCTTTCAGAACCCGCTATGGATACTTCAAGTTCGTGGTCATGTCTTTTGGTCTGATGAATTCTCCTACAACCTTCATGAAACTCATGAATAGGGTTTTCAAGTTATACCTGAACATGTTTGTGAGTAGATTTATTTTTAATATTATGGTTTACTTTTAAAGTAGGAAGCAACATGCATACGCAGGTAGCGACAGGCTCCAATCGAAAGGAACCCTTTCGGCGGGGAAACCGTAGACTGAACTGAAACCTATTTTACAGTTTTTCTTTATACTCTTAGAGACCATCAACTCTATGTCAAATTCTCTCAGTGTACGCTTTGGCTTAGTTCAGTTACCTTCTTAGGTCATATTATTTTTAGTGAGGGTATCTGAGTAGGTTGAAAAAAATTTAATGCTATCAAGAACTGGCCCAGGACTACCCCCTCTATATGATATTCATAGCTTCATAGGTTTGCAGGTTACTGTCGTAGATTTATTCAGGACTTCTCCACCATATCTGCTCCCTTAACTAGTTGAATCAGCAAAAGGTGAAGCTTGAGTTAGCTGACTGGTGTGAGAAAATTTTTTTGGAGTTGAAAACTATGTCGACTTTAGCTCTACTAGGTTAGACTTATCTTCGTATTGATGAAACATTGTAAGGCTGTAGCATATGCCTGTATAAATCTTAAGGTTCATGAGAAGAACTATCCTATTTATAATCTTGAGCTAGCATTTATAGTATTTTCCTTGAAGATTTAGAGGTATTATCTTTACGGGGTGAATGTGGATGTTTTTACTGATCATAAGAGTTTGCTATATGTGTTAAGGTAGAAAGATTTGAATCTTTATTTATAGTAGCTGGTTGGAGTTTAACTGTGACATGAGTGTTATGTATCATACGTTAAAGGCTAATGAAGTGCCTGATGTATTTATAGGTTGTCTATAGGTAGTGTGACTCTTATTGATGAGGAAGAGGGAGTTAGATAGAGAGGTTCATATACTTGTACACTTCGAAGTTAGGTTTGTTTGTGCTAATGATTAGGGTATGTTTTTGTAGAATGTTTCTGAATCATCGCTAGTTGTTGAGTAAAAGGAGAATTAAGATAGTGATCTTCCTTTACTTCTGCTGAAGGTACAGTTTCGAAATATAATGTGCACATTTTCTCCTAGGGGGAGATGGGGTCCTTCGATATTAGGATCATTTAAGTTATCCAAATATAAATGGATTGGTGTAAAAGATTATGTTTGAGGCTCATAATTAAAGGTGTTCTATTCACACTAGGTCTACTAATATGTATCGAGATGAGAGAGGTCTATTGGTGGAAAAGGATAAAGAAGGACAACTGAGTTTGTGGCCAAGTGTCCTAATTTCTAGCAAGTGAAAGCAGAGAACCAAAGGGCAGCATGTGAGTTGCAGTATGTTGGGACTCCAGCCTAAAAGCAGAGGTGATGAATATGGACTTTTTCACCAGTTTACCTCATACTCGGGGCCAACATGATTCTAGATAGGTTATAATAGAACGGATGACTGGTCATCTCACTTCTTGCTTTTCTAGACTATTTATTCAGTAGAGGACTATGGGACGATTCATATTGAGCAGATCTTTGGGATGCATGTGGTGTTTTTTTCTATTGTTACATATTGTGGTATGCAATTTATTTTTCAGTTTTGGACATCAATTTAGAAGGGTCATGGTACCTAGGTTTATCTCAACACAACTTTCCACCTATATATAGATGGTTAGGTTGATAAGACAATCCATACTCTAGAGGATATGTTGAGGGTGTGTGTTATCTCTTTCAAGGATAGTTGGGATAAACACCTTCATTTGATAGTGCTTGGGTACTACAACAACTATCACCTCTAGTATTCATATGTCTCAATTTGAGGCTTTATATGGAAGAAGGTTGGTGAGGCATCTAAAAGGTAGGGCTAGAGATTGTTCATGATGAGACCCAAAAAGTTCATCCTATCAGATAGAGGTTGACAATAGCTCAGAGTAGGAAGAAGCCATATGCATATGTTAGGAGGAAAGTGAAATAATTTGATGTTAATGATTGTCTATTCCCAAAGATGTCTTCTA